>CM062807.1:779314812-779583396 GCA_031772625.1 Pinus tabuliformis
GAGTCTCAAATTTTCGGACAGAAAGACAGGTGTATAGACAAGATGAACTATTATAGAAGCTTCAAGCTATCTAGCATTTGCTCTCCTCCATCGAGTCGCAAAATGTACATGAAGCATGCGAATATGAATGCTGGGTCAAGGCCATGAATGAAGAGATTGAGCAAATTGAAAAGAATAATACTTGGGAATTAGTTCCTAGATCTCATGATAAGAATATCATTGGAACCAAATGGATATTCAAAAACAAGTTGAATGAAAATGGGGAAGTTGTTAGAAACAAGGCTAGACTTGTTTGTAAAGGATATGCTCAACAAGAAGGTATAGAATTTGAAGAAATTTTTGCGCCTGTTGCTAGACTTGAAGCCATAAGAATGTTCCTTTCTCTTTCTAGCTTTCAGAAATTCAAAGTATATCAAATGGATGTGAAATCCGCATTTCTTAATGGATATCTAGAAGAAGAAGTATATATTGAGCAACCAGACGGATTCATCCTTGGAAATGATCCAAAACTTGTATGCAGTCTCAGAAAGGCTCTCTATGGTCTAAAACAAGCTCCAAGGGCCTGGTATTATCGTCTTGACAAATACTTTCATCAATAAGGTTTTTCAATAGGATCAGTTGATAGCAATCTATATATAAAAATTGACAATGATAAATTGCTAATAATTGTTGTGTATGTTGATGATATCATTTTTGGTAGTAATGAAGAAGCTATGAGTCAAAACTTTGCTTTGGTAATGCAGAAAGAATTTGAAATGTCCCTCCTTGGTGAACTCACATATTTTCTTGGCTTACAAGTTCAACAAAATAAAGATGGCATTTTTCTATCACAAACCAAGTACCTCAAGTAGATCTTGAAGAAATATGGAATGGAAGATGCTAAACCAGTATGTACCCCTATGGTAAAAGGATGCAGCCTCAGCGCAAATGATGAATCAGAAGCAGTGCATCAACCAACCTACAGATCTATGATTGGTAGTTTGCTCTATCTAACAGGTACCCGGCCAGACATCATGCATGCAGTGGGAATAGTTGGAAGATTCCAAGCAAATCCAAAGGAAGCACACCTTCAGGCAGTCAAGAGGATTTTTAAATATCTTCAAGGGAGACAAAAATTTGGTTTATGGTATCCCAGAGATACAGATCTTACACTTCATGCATATGCAGATGCAGATTGGGTAGGAAGCGTGGATGATAGAAAAAGCACTAGTGGTGGTGCATTCTTTATGGGTTCCAGATTGGTGTCTTGGCTCAGCAAGAAACAAAGTTCAATTCCATTATCTACAGCTGAAGCAGAATATGTGGCTGCTGCATCTTGCTGCACACAACTTCTTTGGATGATGCAAACATTGCAAGACTTTCAAATCACATGTACTCCACCCATCTCCATTCTATGTGATAATACAAGTGCAATTAGTATTTCAAATAATCGTGTCATGCATTCCAAAACCAAGCACATACCTATCAAATATCATTTTCTCTGGGAACAAGTGCTTGAACAAAAGGTCAAATTGGAGTATGTTCCCTCCAAAGAACAGGTTGCTGATATATTCACCAAACCACTACCCAGAGAGACATTTGAATACCTCAGACAGAAGCTGGGAGTAGTTGATGCATCTTCTTCCCATTGATTCTTAATTGTTTCAGAGAAAAGTGGGTGTACGTGGGTTTCACGAAGTATATACGCGTACATACGCCGGTTTCAGTGGATACAGGTGCATATATGTTGGTTTGAAGAATATCAGTGGGACAAACTCAGGATGAAAAGAGTCTGATATGGGTCTGGCAGTGATCACCTGGCACAGGTTCAGGGGGAGCATATACTTCTAAGAATACATTGTTGGCATTATCTTAGAAGATTTTGGTACAATCTCACAACTGTTTTTGGTTCAGGTGGAACAGGTGCAAAGGGAGATCATGGTTGCTGATGGTGATTGACAGATGCTACTGGTGATAGTTTTTGATAACTATCTCGTTTTAGATATTTTGTCTCTATGTCATGTATATCTTTTATTATCAAGGTCATGTAATGACCTATTTTGTTTCCCCACTATGCCTGGGATGGATGTTGTAATGTTGCTATCTTGTATAATCTATTGATGTATCCCCACTTGGTTGGGTGGATGAGTTAATCTTGGTATATCCCCACTTGGTTGGGAGATGGATGTATGTATAAGTCGTTGGATGGATGTATGTATGTATAGGAAGGTCATTCATGATGCATAGAGTCTTGTTCTTCTTGTAGAACATCTTGTTGCAGACCTTGCTTACAATCAGGGGGAGCATGAACAACACACTTCAGCATATCAAAGATTTCAGCATGTACTCAGGGGGAGCATAACCCTTTTCTGTTGATGACAAAGGGGAAGAGTGACTTGGAGTTGCCATCAAGTTCAAAGGGGGAGATTGTTAACACTATGACACAAGTTTGTGCTATGACACAGGTGTTGTCCTTGATGGCAACTCACTCAGATGAAAGATCACATTTTATGGTCTCAGAATGAAAGAAAAAGAGGTATACGCAGGTTTCCCTTGATCAAGCCGTGTATACATGCGGATTCGTAGTGCAGAAAGTGCGTATGCGTATACACTCACTTTCACGCAAAGAAAAGCGTGTACATGCTTGAAAACTTGGTTTTGGTCTGTGGTATTGATCCAAGGTATATTGACCGAAGTGTTGACCCCAGGTATTTGGTCCAAGGTATTGCTTCTAACTGGTTTTGGACCATGGTATTGAGTAAGTCCTAAGACTATAAAAGGAGGAGGAGATCATTAGGCAAAGGCACTGAAGTATTGAATATCTTATGAAGAACAAGGTCTAGAATACTGGTCATTGGGTTATGGTGCATAGCTAGATCTGAATCAAGGAGGAACCTGAGCGCTAGAAGAAGGATAAGTTCTATTGATGGGTCAAGATCTTAAGGCTTGAAGAGAAGTATCTTTGTGTGAATTTGATATTTTATATTTGGTGCATGTCTTGATCTGTAAATCTGATGATCTGGGTATAACTGATGTCTGAATAGTTGAAAAGGGTAATTCATCTTTTACAAATCTGTACGCAGGTTCAGTTTAGAAAAGGTGTGTATACATGCTGGTTCAGCAATTCAAAACAGCATATATGCAGGTTTCCCTTCATATAACATCGTATGCACGCAGGTTCGACACATTGAAGTAGCGTACGTCTCATAAAATATGTTTTAGCTACTTCTGTTTACTATTGTAGTGTTCTGTGTTCTAGTTTGGGTTCTAGTACTGTTACTGTATTCTGGTTACAGCATTCAGAGAAGTGATTGTTTGATTCAGTTTTGGTTAGTGCAAGAGAGATTGATTGATGCAGATATATTTTGATGTTTGATTGATGCTATTGATGGATCCAGTTTGAAAATTTATGAAATGTGGTCCCTGGAAGAAAAGAGAAGGTTGTAGCCTTCTGTAGGTTAGCACCTACGTACTAGTACATCAGCTAGTACAAGAGCTAAGGGGGTTGTAGCTCCCTTCCAGGAGAAGCTGGAGAACGAGAGAAGGTTGTAGCCTTCTACAGGTAGAAGCCTGCGTACTGGTATAAGACTACACCAGTACAGAAATATTGTAAAAAGAAGTTTCTTATTAAAAGAAGATAGAGACGAATTGCAGCAGGTGGTTTTCACCCACATTGGGTTTCCACCTTATATCTTGTGTTCTTGTGTGTGATTGTCTGCTCTGTTTTTACTGTACCTATTACTACTTATATGGTTTTGATACACAGATTAAAGATCAATTGACTGAATAATAAGTTTACAAGGTATACGTTGGTTTCTCTAAACACAGTTGCGTACATACACAAGTTGCATTAACTGAAGTAGCGTACATTCATCCCCCCTCCCCCCCAGTATTATTTCCAACAATAAGTAATAAGATAATGTATTTTTAATAAGAAACACTAAATTAATAAATTTTGTTTTATTATTAGTAAATTAATATTGATAAAATCTTATTAAAAGTGATAAATTAATTAATTTATAAGCAATAATAATAATAATAATAAATGACTAACAATAATTTAATAATTTATATTGTATTTATTTTATGATGAAATATATAGTTATTTATCTATTTAGAATTTTTATGTTAAATTAATATTAATATCTACTAGTAATAATAAGAAAGGCCTAATTTTTTGTTAAATAGAATTAATAAAATCTTATTGCATCAAGAGGCACTCTACAACACAATATATGAGGGAGATGTTGTCACATTACATTAAAAAATATTAAAAGAATATGAGCGAGATGTTGTCACGTAACCTTACATTAAAAAAAATATTAAAAAAATATGAGGGAGATGTTGTAACATAAAGTTACATTAAAAAAAATACGAGGGATACGAGGGAGGATGTTGTCACGTAACGTAACATTACATTAAAAAAAATATTAAAAAAAATATGAGGGAGATGTTGTCAGGTAACATTACATTAAAAAAAATATGAGGGAGATGTTGTCACGTAATGTTACATTAAAAAAATATTTAAAAAAAATATGAGGGAGTTGTTGTCACGTAACATAATGTTACATTAAAAGAAATATTAAAAAAATATTTGTGTAGGCTAATATATATTGTATATGCGGAAGATATGTGTAACCTTAATATATATGTGTTGGCATATATTGTATATGCTCAAGATTTGTGTAACGTTACTTTAAAATAAAAAAATAATTATAAAAAAAATTATGAGGGAGATGTTATCAGGTAACGTTACATTAAAAAAATATTAATTTGTGTAACGTTACTTTAAAATAAGAAAATTAAATATAAAAAAAATTATGAGGGAGACGTTGTCATATAACTTAACTTTACATTAAAAAAATATTAAAAAAATATATGTGTTGGCTAATATATATATATATTGTATATGCAAAAGATATGTGTAATGTTACTTTGAAATAAAAAAATAATAATTAAAATAAAAAATGCGTCGGTTAATTAAAAAGTTCAATTTTGAAAACGATATATATATATATATATATATATATATATATACAATTTAAAAACATACATATTTCATTGCGTGGTTTCAGTTGTAGGAAGGTAAAGTCAATATAATGGAAGGTGCTCAATAAAATTAATAGGAGTGGGGAAATATTGAGTAAAATGTAATATTTAGGGTCGCGTGTGACCTGAAATATTAGGTAAAATTTAATAATATTACATTTTAATTAGTATTTGTCCCCACCCCTGGCCACTACTTATTAGGTGGGGGTGGTTCTAAATATTGGGTAACATATAATATTGTAATATTATATTTCATGTAATCAATATATTTGTAACAATTAATATAAATGTGTTCCATCTATAAATTTCATTAATAAGAAGATAAAAACTTAATATTTACAGTATGACAAGATTTTTAATCATGAATATTTACCATGGATATTATTAACTTCTAAGTAGGTTTTTTTACAATACCATGGGCCAATACCCACAAGAGAAAGATTGAGAGGGAGAAGAGGGAAGAAAATTATAATACCATGGGCTACTACCATGGTTTATCAATACCATGGCCCATCTAGACTTTTGATTATTATGTTATGGATCTAGGCTTTTAATTGTTACAATAACATGGGCCAATACCATGGCTAATCAATACCACATGCCCAAAAACAATAAATTATTTCAAAATAAAAATATTTTAATTTAATTTAATTTTATAACATTTTTTAATTAGATCTAAGAGCAGAAAGGTTATAATTACTCTTGAGGTATATCTAAACCCTCCATAGTCACGACTACTAACAATATTTTCATAGAGATTAAATGGAGGTTTTAATAGATTAAAAGATGAGAATACTTTAATATATACATATGTGAAATTTATATAATATAAATAATATTATAAAGAACTAGGATAGATGTATCTTAACCAAGGATTGAAGCGATAAAAAAGCAAAGTGATTAACAATGATAGAGAAAATATAGTGCGTCATTCTTTTAATTTTTTTGTTATTGTATTTTCTTTAACATGATTGATCCAAAATATAGGTTTAATATTTTACAACCAATTATGTTTTTTTATTAATTTTTATACTTTCTTAAATACAATACAATGGGATCATATTTAAGAAAGAGAGTGAGATGGAAGGGGGAATAGAGTGTGGGAGAGAGAGGTGAGAGACACAATGAGAGAGATAAAGGAAGAGAGAGAGGAGGGGGAGAGAGCGTCGGAGAGAGATAGATTTGGAGAGGGAAAGAGAGGGAGTGACAAGAGAGAGATGAATATGGAATGAGGGAGAGAGGAGATGAGGGAAGAGAGAGAAAAGGAGAGGATAAAGATAGGGAAAGAAGGGGAAGAGACAGATAGGGAGACATAGATATGGAGGGGGGAGAGAGGAGGAGAGAGAGAAGAGAGAGGGAGGGAGATAGTGACATAGTTGGAGGGTGTATAGAGAGTGTGTGTATGATGGGGGAGAGACAGAGGGAGGTGGGAAAGAAGGGGAGAGAGGAAGGAAAAATACAGAGGACTTAAGAGAGAGGGGGAGAGAGAGAGATAGAGTTGGAAGGGGAAGAAAGACATAGAGAGATAAAGGTGGAGAGGGAGTGACAAGGGAGAGATAGAGAGTGTGAGAGAGAGAGAGAGAGAAGGGGAAGAGATAGAGATGGAAAGGAAGAGGGACAGATAGATATATAGATAGATAGATACGAGGAGAGAGAGAGAGAGAGTGACATATGCTTAGGGGGTTAAGATAGAGAGACAAATAAGGAGATATGGACGGAGGTAAAAATATAGATAGCAGGGGAAGAGAGGAAAGAAGAGAAAGATAGAAAAAGTTAGGGAGAGGCAGATAGAATGAGACGGGTGATAAAAACATAATATATTACCTAAATGGCTCTCCAGGTGAGATACCTGGACAGTGTAAAAACACTCATTCACACACTGTCTATATTCAATCAAGAGAACAACCTAGTACATATAGGCTTTCACACAACCAGGGTGGTTTCAACCACTCCATAGATAGTAGGATCTGAAACCTAATCTTAGAGTCTCAATCCTATCCTTAAAACAACTAATTGTATCTTTCTCCATTAATTCTAACACTCCCCCTTAATGGAGAAAGTTTACTGAAAAATAACATACGCCTGTTGGTCTCAATCTCAGCTAGGCTTACAATGGTAAAAGACAGATCTTTCATTTTTGTCTTCTTGCAGCAGAGCCCATACTCGTTCATTTGTGGATGAGGCTTCATCTTCACTTTCTTTGGCATAAGAAAATGATGGAGCTTTGCCTCCTTTTTACGTTTTCTCCCCCTCCGGAGGAACACATGAACTCTTATCCTCTTCTTTGAGTATATACTAACATTCTTTGCATTTGATGTTGCAGGTTATTGGGATTCTTCAATTGCTTCTTCTTGTCTCCCAATATCTGCAAAAAAAGCAATGTTAGATTTATAAAGAGGACCACATTTGTTTTTGTCTTCCTGCTCCTTCAGGAGAGATTTCATTTCTCCGTCTCTCCCTACTTCATCCCTTTCTGCTGACATAGTTATGCCTACAACCTCATCACTCAGTTCTGTTGCTGCAGTCATGTTTTGCATTTGATCTGTATGTGAGGATAGGCCTTCCTTCTCTCCAGACAGTAATTCATCAATAAGATGTTTTTCAATAATCAAACTGATCCACTCATCATGAGGTATATAAGTCTCATCAAACTTGATTTCTGCATCTGGAAAAATTTCAGGTTCTACAATAATGGATGTGTTTTCATCATCACAAGTTTCAGTTATAGACACACATTCATCACCCATCATTGCATCTTCAATTTCAAAATCAAATATGGGATCATTTTCAAGAGCAATATCTTCAGCATCATTGCCCTCATTCAAACAATATTTCATTTCTAAAACATCCCGTAAGAATTTTGTACTAAGAATCTCTCCATGTTCATATATTATGCTGACTATGATGTTGTCATCTAATGCAGATGTTATAAGACTTAATGCTGATGCATCTCCACTATCATTGATAACATCTTCAACATAATCCAGTAAATTTACCTTCCATAATACTGTTTTCATTTCATTTGCCCATATTTCATAATTAATACCTGAAAAAGACGGTAAATCTGGCATTAAGCATTTAATAATCTCACCAAATTCCAAATCTGCATGTTGATCAGCTACAAGTCCATCAACATCAACTCGAAGCTCTTCACCAAATTCAGCAAAACAATATATTGCAGCTATCCCTTGATGCTTTCTCCTTAGTTTCTTTCGAGACTCTTTCAATCTCCTTTGTTGACCCATTTCTCCTTCTATTTTCTCCCTTGCATCAAGCACGCAAGAACACTTCGACCAGGAATAGTTGTGTCTGATCTTTGCTTACAATTCACTAATTTCTCCAACCCGTCTCTGGTTTTCGGGACTTCTGTGATCCTTCATCGATCTTACCACAAACTGTAGTTTCGATCTGCAACATGACACTTATTTCGACCAATACTCTGTTTCAATAACAAGAGTTTGACTCTAGGTAACTAAAACCACATGCTGTAGAGCCTCCTCCAGTGGAAATATTGTTATTTTTGTTCCAACAAGTACCACAATCTTCAACAATTAAAAAATACAATATTGGAATGATTTACAATAAACCACAAGTTGACCAAAGACGCACAATCAACTTCGTACCAGATCTCTATGTCTTTAATTAAGAAAACAAATAGCTTTCTAATTAGCATTACTAATGATCTTACATATGAACGATTTCAAAGATGGATTGAATCTTCAAGGCAACGAATCAAATATTTGAACCAATCTCTAAACAAAATAGACCCTGGATCTCAGTTTGTTTCGCTGCAACTCATGACAACTCGCACAAGCTTCACGCAGGCAGAACCAATAGAGGCAGAGAAGTTCTTTGAAGAAAAAGGATAGTCGTCTCTGCTATCGAATGACATCCATTGCAATAGGCATTTACCTCTACTGAATGACATTCATCTCACTGAGTAGAGCAATAGTTTGATGAGAGGTGGTTGCTTGTCAAGGAAGTGCCACAACCAATTAGGGTATTCGTTGTTTGGCTTCACGGGAGGATCCACTCCTTCTTTCAAGATGTTGGCCCCCACAGTTGTGCTTGATTTAGCTCTTTGCTAATAGTCGGAGCAGCAGGGGCGCCCGCTGCACCCCTTTCGCCCCCTTCTTTGCTTTCACTGTGAATGACCATGCGTTGTTGGCTCCTCTGGCCTTCAATGGATCTCAGCACCACGATCTTCTTCCAAATTCTCATGTGGCCATTAACATGCAGCATGGTAAATCTGTCGACAGGCAGCACGCAACACTTCCTCCGGATCTGTTTGGCGATTTTCCCTCATGGTGATCCGGTCTCCCACCTCACGTCGGCATTCAACAACCACTGAGCAACAATTTCTTTTGTGCTGTCGCCGGTCTCATGCAGTGCCTCCTCAGACCACTACGCGTAAGTCCGATCTATGCTACCGATCCACACAATTTTAAACACAACTTTAAGAATGGATGTTTACAAAAACTAGTTCCACCATGCAACCAAATCTATCTCAACTTGCAAAATACACACTTATCACTCTGCACCAGAGGATTCCTTCACAGATCTGATGGTTGATTCGAGAAAATCAACAAGCCTTCAAACCTCTCAGATCATCCACAAAATTCACTCAGGTCTCACTGCCCCTCTGACCACACACAACTTTCAAAAACAAAACACGTAGCCTTTTCACCGCCAAAAAGAAATCACACAGGTCGGTGCAAGTTCGCACCACAGATTCACGAAGGTCTTCGCGACTGTACACGACAGACCTGCAATGGCCGACTAAATAAAAAACACGAAGGGATCGACGTGTTTATGCACTCAACACTTGCAACGACTTTGGCTTAGTCATGCCCTTCACTCAGCGCACAGGATCGACAACCCTCAAGCTCTGATACCATGATAAAAACATAATATATTACCTAAATGGCTCTCCAGGTGAGATACTTGGAGAGTGTACAAACACTCATTCACACACTGTCTATATTCAATCAAGAGAACAACCTAGTACATATAGGCTTTCACACAATCAAGGTGGTTTCAACCACTCCCTAGATAGTAGGATCTTAGACCTAATATTAGAGTCTCAATCCTATCCTTAAAACAACTAACTGTATCATTCTCCATTAATTCTAACAACAGGGGAGAGGGAGGGGAAGAGAGAGAAGGAGAGGGGGAGGGAGGTAGACACATAATGGAAGGTGGAGAGAGAGGGAAGAAGAAAGAGTCAGAGACAAATACAGACATAGAAGTTACATCTAGAAAGTCATGAATATTTAAGATTTTCAATGGGGTTGTTGATTTCTAATCCTATTTGATCACATGCACTATATGCATTGGTTTCAGTGTAGATGTCGATTTATAATTCTATATAATAACTTACATTAGATGCATTGATTTCAATGTCGATGTTGATTTCTACTCCTATTTGATTTCTTGCACATGATGCATTGGTTTTAATGTAGATACTGATTTCTAATCCTATTTGATCACTTGCACTAGATGCATTGATTTGAGTTTACATGTTGATTTCTAATCATATTTAATACCTTACACTAGATCCATTGATTTCAAAGTAGATGTTGATTTCTACTCATATTTGATTGCTTTCATTAGATGCATTAGTTTCAGTGTAGATATTGATTTCTAATCCTATTTGATTGCTTACACTAAATGCATTGATTTCAGTATATATGTTGATTTCTAATCCTATTTGTTTGTTTGCACTAGATGCATTGATTTTAGTGTGGATGTTGATTTTTTATTTTATGCAACAAGATGTATGATGTACATTAATTTCAAAGTAATTAGATTAATAGTGTGCATTGGTTTTAGTGTAAGCACATCTCTACCTCCTCCATCTATATCTCTATCTCCCATTGTCTCTCCTTCTTTATCTCTCCATATCAACCCCTAAACATACACACTCTCTCTCCATATCTATCTATCTCTCTCCCCTTCCCTCCCTTTCCCCTCTCTCTCTCTTCCCCTTCTCTCTCTCTCTAACATTTCTCTCTCGATATCTATATCTCTTCCTCCCTCCATGTCTTTGCCTCTCTCTTCTCCCCCCCCCCCCCACCATCTATATCTCTATCTCCCCCTGTCTCTCCTTCTCACCCCCAAAACATACACACTCTCTCAGTGTAAGCACATAAAAATTATTCAACCATAAATACAATACATGAATTTTCATCCAAAGAAAATGTTTTCTTACCCCAAATGTTTGCTTCTTGAAACTATAAACTATTTATAATTGGGTACATTCTTATTATTCCCGTTTTCCATCATTCAACATTGCTAATTACTTTTCATTTAAACATGGTAATAGAAAATAACTACCATTGAAAATTATTTGGGGTTTAGCACTCCATAAGTCACAATGATTGAATTTCGAGAAAACTACTATTAATATTGGAGAGCAATAGAGACAAGGTATGTTGTTTACTACAGTAGTTGAGTTAAATATTTGAATGGTCTATGATTCCAACTACTCTTTTCATATGATCGATATGAGAAAATGGAAAAACTAATAGGTGTGACAATAGGAACAGTAGAAGAAAATAGTTTTAGATTGATTGCAATGAAGATTGTTTGTAATTGACTATATTCTTAGTATGCACATTTTCTATATATCAAAATCATTACATTGACACTTTGCACTCAAAATTTGTATTTCATCATTTTTCATCATTCAAGTTATTAACAGTCTCTCTCATATCAACAAACTGAGGCAACTATGCAAATTTTAAATTAAATTGACCAAATTAATATTAGAAATATTTAGCATGTTTAAAATGATCAAAATAATTAGAAGTTCAACGAATTTTGTATGACCGCACACTACTAAAACCAACCTAGATCCATCTTAACACCGGATCTATCAAGCACCAAGAGGGATCAAATCTCTCGAGGTGCAAACCTTTCCTCAAGTTTTTCACTCAAAAAATACGTTTGCACCTCGAGAGATTTGAACCCTCTCGGCGCTTGATAGATCTAGTGTTAAGATGGATCTAGGCTGGTTTATTACAAATAAAACAATAATTATTATTAACTAATAAATAATAATATTATTAATAGTTATTATTTATTTATTTAGTTAATAATGATAAATTATTTAATTCTTAATGAATAAATAAATAATTATTAATAATAAATTATTTATTTATTAATAATTAATACTCAATTCTTGATGGGTGTTCATTAAATTGTTTTAATAAATTTCTTATAAGATGTAATTTTTATTTATTAATTAAATCAACATATTTTTTTTTTCTCAGTAAAATTAAACTATTTCTATTGAGTAAAATATAGTACAATCATGAGAGACAAGAAACCGGCAGACCGGAAATGATGAAACTATCAACCTCGGTCCCGGAGAAGGAGTGAACCAAACACGGAGCTACAATAAATAACTTGAGAGCAAAAACTGACTATTACCCCACAGGGGCGATAACCTCAACACGGTGTTTTTTCCCTTTCTTTTTATTGACTTTTATCCAGCCATCCTGGGGAGTATGAGCTAAAACAACTTGAAGACTGGAATTCTCCATCAGGGGGATCTCCTTATCTGATTCAGAAGAGGAGGTCTCATGGATGCATTTCTGGGAGATTGCTGTGACAGTGGTGTGCGCAGGAGTATCTGTGGACGGATCCATCGTCTGAGGAGCCTGATTCGGTTCTGAATCGCTCTCCTCATCTTCCGAGCTTACTGCTGGCGGTGGAGAACAAGGGGTCCAACGCTTGGGTTTGGTCTTTGTAAAGGTGCCCTTTTTCGATTTTGCAGGCAGTGACGGGCAGGTATTCTGCAGGTGCCCTGTTAGGTGACAGTGGCGGCAGCGGAAGGCAGTGTTTTCGTAATCTAGTTCTAGGTCCAGACAGAGTCATTGATCTTGAGATTGATTTGCTCTGGCAGTCCCTTGCTTAGATCTAGCTCCACACATATTCTAGCATAAGTGTAGAGACCTTGTTGTTCCCGCCTGTAATCTCCCATTAAAAAGCTGCCCAAGGTGTTGCCTATGCTCCTATAGACTGCTGTATGCCACAGGTGAACTGGAAAGTTTGGAAGTCTGATCCAGACAGGGGCTTTGGTAATGACTGCAGAAGCTAGGTCAAAATCTAAGAACCATGGAGTTATGAAGAGTCCTGTTGTACCCATGAACCAAGGACCTTCTTCTAAGGCCTTTTCATAGTGCTTAGGACTGTCGAACAGAACTATAAAATATCCTTTTGAGCAGAAGCAAACCTTGCAATGGTGAGTCCAGTTGTCATTGATCCAGTCATAAAGGTCCTTAGAGCGAGGCCACAGCCCATTGAATCTACAAATGATAGCCCTTTCAGCAAATCTTTGAATGTCATCTTCAAGTTCAGAGTGGGAGATCTCAAGAGAGGGGACCTCCTCTAACTTGTCAACCAGAAAAGGCTTAGGTTTGGGAGGTTCAGTGGAGATGGGTATCTCAGAGCGTACAACAGCTTTGTAGGAGTAGGGAGGAGCTGAAGAAGATTGACCTGCAGCGCACCCTCTCAGACGAAGGGAAAACACTAAAGAGCTATTATTTTTTATGCTGTAAGAAGAGAGGGGAAGAGGATCATCAAGTTGTTTACCTTGAAATATAAGTCTCTGTAGGGCAGTGGGGATCCCGAATCAGTGTTCCAGATTTATTTTGAGATTCTGCACCAGATCTGAAGGGAGTACCCAGTGCAAAGTGGTCTTGCCTGAGATCTGTATGATTTGAACCTGAAAGGGGGCAGAGAAATTTTCTGAAACTTTCTGAAGCAGAACAGGCTCAGAGGCTTTTGGGTCTCCTATCTCTTGACGCACTGGAGGCAGAGGGGGAGGAAAAAGCTTCTGTCGATGGTAGCTTACACTCCAGCCCAGATCCGCTGCAAAGGAATTCTTTCGCGCAGGAGACTCTGACAGAGATCTCATTTTCAGGTTCGCACTATCAGGGGTTTCAGACTCTGAAATTTCTGAAACGGCTTTGGAGGTATCAGGCAACGAACATGAAGGCGGAGTCAGGGGCAATGCCACCATAATCTCCAGATCCGAGAATAGTGATGGCGCATCAGGCATTTCGTTCTCCATATGGGCATTCTCATCCGATAGCTTCTTCGTGCTTTCTGCGGAAGAAGAAGGGCACTAGATCGTGAAGGGATCGGTGCCATTTCGGTGGGTTCTCTTCTTTCTTTCGCTAAGGGAGAATAAATCCACCTTCCTCTTGTATCCGCCATTGCTGAGCCTCTGCAAGCGATTTGGCAGCGATTTTTCGGAGAGCAGCTTGTGTAACTTGCTGCGGGAAAGCCTGGGGAGTTTCTCCATAGGCTGGAGAAGGCCAATTAAATCAACATATTAATGTTTATAAGTATTTATTTATTTATTTATTACTGTTTCATAAATATTTAGAGAATAAGGTCAGAAAAGAGGGTCCATACCTGGAGTACTATACCTTAGAAGACCTGGAAGTGTTGATATGCCTAATCACGGGAAGCCAATTTCCACTGATCTCATTACCACCATCCCTGTTGAGGTTATTCAGACATTTCCTAATCTCAAGTGATTCTCTGATTTTCTATTTTTGATAATGATCTTCTCTGGAGATAATTTTGGTGTTCTCAAGACAAATATGATGCTTTGTTTTTTAGGAGTGCTCTACAAGTGCTGAAGTGCGTGATCTCCCATTCTTGATATCTCCTCCATGTTCTTTAAGTCTTGTTTTTAAGGAATGCCCTGCCTCTCCAATATAGTTTCTTCCGCAAGAACAATCAACCTTATAAAATCCCTTGAGCTGCTGCTGATCGATGCTATCCTTGAAATATCTCATCTTTTTCTTAATTGTTCCACAAGTTGCAAAGTGAGTGAATATGTCCTTCTCTTGGTGATTTTATCTGTAACCCCTTGAATGGATGGAAGGTAAAATATCTTGTAATTTTTTTTAGGGCCCTTAGGGGGGACCTTTCCTTCAGCGCTTTTTATTGCCTTCTTTATAGGGAGGACCATTCTCTTCATCAATAGCACACATATCAGGCCAAGTTAGACTGAGTTGTTTCGATTGGGGATAAGGAGTATATAAATTCACAAGTAAAATAAAATGTTAGAGTCTTAGTTTTCCTCTCTAGTGTTGCTTCACTCTGAGGAGGCTTGGACGGTAGCCCGGTGGAGTCACTTTAGGAACAAAAACATTGCTCTGCTACTAGTGAGGTTGGAAAGTACCTCGACTGATCTAGATCTTGGGGGGAGGCCCCCAAGAACTAAAAAAATGAAATGGATCTTGGGGGGGATGCTCCCAATATCTAAAAAATTGAAATTTCAGACGAAAAGGGAAAACACACAATAACAAAACCATAAATATTTTTGTTTATAAAAACATATCATAATTGTAAAGGCTACATTGTGGTGGACCATTTATCCTTTTACAAAATGTCACTTGTTACTTATAGTGTTTTTTAGTTACAACACAATGGGTAATTTCCATGGGTGGGTAAATATCATGGGTAGATGCCACTTACAATACCATGGGTGGATGCCATTTACAATACCATGGGTAGATTCCATGGGTGGATGAATACCATGAATAGATAAATACCATGGATGGATGCCACTTACAATACCATGGGTAGATGCCACTTACAATACCATGGTTAGATTCCATGCATGGATGAATACCATGGGTATATGCCACTTTCCATTCATATCATTCCTCCCTCCTTAATAAGCAATGGTCCCCAATGCATGAAGTTCTCTCTTGATAAGCCTTTGTTGAATATGAAGAGTTAGTGAAGAGGAGGGTTTTGTGTTGTTAATCCATAACCATGATGAATGAAGATCTGAGGATAGAGATACCCTGTAATGCTTGTGACCAACTGCGATATTGACAGTGTGCGACCTAGCAAATAGACTTTGATGAGCTATAGGTTTGTGGATGACCCATAACCATGACAAACAAAGATCCAATGATAGAGATACCATGTAATCCTTGAGACCAACTGTGACCCTAACAGTGTGCAGCCCTAGAAAATGGACTTTGATGACAAGCATTTTCTGTGGTTGATCCATAACTGTGACACTAATTGTTGATGAAGTAGTAGGTGCTTGCATAGCCAGGGGTGGGAGGGCATGTCTCCAAAGAACCCAAGCTGAATGCTGCTATGATAGAACTAATGAATGCGAAGTAGGTGCCTACTAAAGCGAGGTAGGAGGGCACGTCTCCAAAGGGAACCCACTCTGAATGTTGCTCCAAATATAAAAACTAATTTAAAATGGGCATAACTTGGTCAATATAACTTAGAATATTTACTATAACTTGTTTTTGGAAACAGAATTACCATTCTGCATCTTCCCATGTCATTGAAATCCCTATCTGGACACTTTGGAAACTCATATTTGCACCGTAGCTGTCTTGTCATCACAAAAGTTCAGAAAAAAAAGTTTATTTTAAATCAGCAATATCTCCCCCATCCAAACTGGGATTCGACCAATTTTGTTTATGAAATTGGGTGAATTTTCAAGAGGAGCTCAAATATGCAATTATTTTTCTGAAATTCTACACAAAAAACTACAAAAAATTATAGGAGAGTCGTCCTCCACGAATTAGAGTGAGAAAAATTTCCACAGCACAACTAATTTTAAATCAGCGATATCTCCCTCATTCACACATTGATTCGGCCGATTTTTTTTAATTTAGTTATTTTTTCTTAAGGAATCTATATTTGTTATTTCTTTTTGTAAATTTTGCACCAAAATTTTCAGATCTGAGCTACAAACTCGCCACCCAAAAAAATATCCTGCAAAAAAATGAAAAAAAAAATTCCCGCTTTTCCCAGGAAAGTGTTCTTTGGAGTTTGTAGCACGTGCATGAAATTTGTTGAATATTTCTACAAAACTTTGAAACACAAATATACATCAAACCCTCATTCCCATGGAGCTGTAACCTGAATCTGATGCCACTGATCTAGATCTTGGGGTAGGTCCCCTAGATCTAAAAAAATGAAATGGATCTTGGCAGGGAGGACCCCAAGATCCAGAAAATTGAAATGCTAGAAGAAAAGAGAACACAAAATAAAAAAACCACAAAGTTTTTTTTTTTTTTTTTATTAAAACATGTAATAACTATAAAGGCTACATTATGGTGGACCATCTGTCCTTTTACGAAATGTGACTTGTTACTTATAGTCCTTTTTAGTTACAATATCACGGGTAAATTCCTTGGGTGGGTAGATACCATGGGAGAATGAATACCATGGGTAGATTCCACTTACAATAACATGGGTTGATGAATACCTTGGGCGAATAAATACCATGGGTGCATGAATATAATGCGTGGATGCCACTTACAATACCATGGGTGGATAAATAGTATGGGTGAATGAATACCATGGGTAGATGCCACTTTCCTTTCGGATCATTGTTTCTTGCTTCACCTCTCTACGTAGGAAGCCTTTCTCTTCTTTCGCCCTTTATTTCATTTTTCATTTTTTTCATTTTTATTTGTTGAAAGAACTGTGCATGGACACTTATTTATTTCATGCGGGTGGAAGAGGGATCCTGACTTATTGAGAGCAAAAGATGTTGTCCCTTCAGAGAAGGATATTTATATATACCTTTAACATACTTTGTAGGGTTTTCCTCCCCTCCTTACTCTACTCGACTTAGTTGACAAGGATTAACTAAAAATAGAAGATGGATTAGAGTAGGTAGTACTAGTTAAAAGTGAAAGCATCATGATTTCACTATGGCTTTCTCTGAAAGGAATGTATTCTCCAAAAAATTATCATCGACTAAAACAAACAAAATATTCATGTAAAGAGAGGGAATAGACAGATAACCAAGCATTGATAACAATACAACTTCCTTTTGAACTTCACCCATCTTGTATGAGAAGCCAAACACGGTCTCATGCAAAATCTATCTTGTGACTGAAAGAGAACATATAGAAGAAGCAAACAACTACTCCTATTCCTAACCTAATAGTGAATAGGCTAGACTCAAGTGAAATAATACTTCCAGTTACAACATTCCCGTAAGCACCCTTCGAACGTGAGAATGAACAATCTATAGCTAACATGCTCATAGTGGATGTTGTGCTTCATGTATAAATCAAGAAAATGAGTGGTGTGCTCAAATAAGGTTGTTTCACCCTCGCCATTGAATTTCAAATTTTACAAGTCATTAATAATCCTTGCCTGCACTTTCAGATTTGTGTGTCTAGAAAAACATGTCAGGGTTGTGGTTTTGGGAGAAGTAATTATATGAGTGCATAAATTCATAACAGACATCAAGGGCTCAACTTGTCATCTTACCCTCCTTCTAGGGCCATTAATGTTGAAAGTACTGGACCCACTAACATTAAGGGGATCTCCTCGATATGAAGTCCTAACTAGACCTCACACTGTTATGAGTAGGGGTCCCAGTAGTAGTAGTGCGATGTTAATGATTTGCATTGGTTGAAAATATGCATAGAGTGGTGCATGGTGTCTTTGGTGAGAACAAGTTTGTGACCCCGTGCATAGTCAAGTGTGATGCATGAATGGTTCCAACACACAAAGGGAAAAGTGAGTGATCCCCTTAGAAGCTTGTAATAGTACGCAACTTAAAAGGAACACACGACCATAATGACATCACGAGCTAACATGCATAATAGTCCACAAGTTAAGGTGATCAATTAATACAATAACACATGTTCAACAAGATTCATACAAATGAAAACGAAATAGTTCATAAGGATGAGCGTAATTTAAATAACATAAATTGCAAATCAAACGAGAATAGTCCTACTATATTGACAACATATGCATGAAAGCATGTCTGCCCTGAGTTTTATTAAAAGTGAAAGTTATAATCATACATATACCATTGATGAACCACTAGCTCAAATAGTGGAATGTTAAAGTCAACAACACCTTCTCCTCCAAATAAGTATACTCCATCTTCGCTACAGAGAAGCCAAGGCTCCCACAAAACTCCCAAGCTCTTCCTAAGCCTAAGCCTAGCTGAAATATTGGCTCCCAAAATCCCCTTACATGATCTATGAGGTTCTATTTATAACAAGGGGGTGGACGACCCTTTAATTCCCTTTGTGACCTTTGGATTACCCTCATGACTCTTCAACTTCTTTCAAATGACTCATTACATTAAATCATGACTCTTCAAGTTCCAATATCGAGACTTGGAATTTCACTTAAAAAATAATTACAAATAATATTACAATTTACACTTGTACCCGTATAATAAAAAATATGGTAGAGACAACATGACATCCTAACAAGACAAAACACTGTGATGATTGAGTTTGGGAGAACTCTAGCTTAGTAACTTCCACTTGATGCTTCATGGTAACATATTGGTTCCAATATTGGTATTGTGCAATGAAATCCTGAAACTACGTGATGGTATCTGGATGGAAGTGGACTCTAACCTCCATGGAATCTAGGTATAATGAATTGGAACCAGTTTCAACTTTCTTCTGAAGCATGAGCAACAATGTTCTAATTTAGGCATGACCACCAATGTAGCTTTTCATGTTCTGTCTATTAAGCTCCAAATCTTCCTTGGTGGCAATCTGTCTTAGCTACTCTAGGTACTCTTCGATCTCCGCTGCACCTGGTTCCTAGGATTGGCTTTGGTGAGTGAGCAGGACTTATGGGATCTTGTGTGATTTCACCAAGACATCGAAACTACTTAAGAATCATACATATGAGGTTTGAATGTTACCAATAAGTGAGGCTATTTTCTTATTGTTTTGAATCAATTTTCAAACTCTCGCTCTCCCCAACTCTACCTCTAGCTTCATTTTCTTCCCCAAGTCAATCAATGCCCATTTGTATCACATTGTACATTCTTGCACATAGGTAATGGAAGCTTGTATGTTCCTGAGAGTTTTAACAAAATATTTTCTCTGCTAATGTCGGCCATGCAAATGTATAACTGCTTTATATACAGTCACAAACTCCTCATAGAGGTTTCACATGGTTTCTCCATGTGTTGATACTTCAGCAAGTATAGTTGCTTTCATCTCCTCTAAGTAGAATTGTGCGGAAACTGTGTTCTATGCTGCTTCACGGAGTTGTTCTGCCTCTTTCCTAGCATCCTGTAAGTTTTGTGCCAATTGCTCATTCTAGGCCATCAAATATTGAATGTCTGATCTTGTTGCACCTACAAATGCCAAGTTGTCTTGGATAATGGCATTTGGATTCTTGCATTTGGATAATGGCATTTGGATCATCTGGAAAATTCTTTCTCTGCACTTGTACAATCTTCTTTTAGAACTCATCATACGATAGATTGTACAAGTCCATTACCAGATCATCATCAAGAGGAACAACATCACCTTCCTTGCTCAGAGCTAGCTCTGCTATGGGAAGTGGTGGAGACTGAAGAGTGAATTGTGGTGCACTAAGCACCATGTCGACATCTTCATTTTGTAGCTCCAGTTCCAACTCCATGTCCGCAACATCAATTAAGTATTTGATCTACTAAGCAACCTCCCAATCCTACATATGTTCACCCTCCTCCTCTGTTGTTGGTTGGTTATGTTATTGTTCTTCAACTTGTGTTGGTGTTTCTTCTCCTGCTATTGTGCCTTGCCTTTCTTCTTCTTCCTGCCTCTTCTCCTCTCCTCGTTTTTTCCTCCTTTGCTCCCGTTCTTCCTTCAATTTATGTTATTCTTCCTGCAACCTCTTCTTTTATCTCTTCCTATGCTCTACTCTCTGTATCCTCTTATTCCTATTTGCTTATACTACTAAAGTTTCTTTCATAAGAATTAGATCTGCTTTCATCTTCCAGTGTTGTTCTCCCCCTAGACTGTTTGAAATCTTTCTCTTTCCCTTATCCTACATAGAATTGATGCCTTCTGTTTCCATGCTAGTGTTGACTCCTTTTCTATAAACATTTGAGTGTCCGCATACTCTAGTAATTCTACTCGTGTTTTCTCAACTTCTTCCCCAGTAGTGCTTTCGGTAGTCTCTTTTGAATTATCTCTCTTGGGTGCCATGGTAACAATTACTACTAGAGAGAAGTGCTCAACAGTTGTGGTACCTATGGGATAGAAAAGGCACTCGTGGAAAACAAATTTTAGCTTTTGCAAATCTACCTTCAAAGCATGATCAAGCAGGAAACCCGGAGACTAGTGAGAGGGATTGCACACTTTCCATGAACAACTAAGGGGGATTGGTTGTGGGAACTACGCATTGCACAATCCCAATAGTCAAGGATGCTACCTAAGGCTTGAGACTCCGTAATGCGTAGTTCAACTTGGGCAGATACTGGGAGAGATTGCACAATGCAGTGACCAAGGTAGTAGGCCAAGCCCTGAAACTGCACAATGCATAGTTGGGCTAGCCTGTACTACACATTGTGAAATCTCAGAGGCCAATCTTTTACCTTCAGCCTTAGGATTACACAGTGCCCAACTGGGCAAGGTGAAAACTAGTTAAGGGAAGTGCAGATATGCCTTGTGGAAGTCTTGAAAACGAGCAAATAAGCGATAATATGCGTTTGCAAGAAGAAATGGTTAATTATAGATGAATCAATCCGAATCAAGTGTAGAAACTCGAAAAACCAAAGGAAAAACAAATATGTGATCAGAGTCGCCGAAACAACGACCATTGGTGCAAAAACAAGAAAACTAATGCGACAATTGTGAATGGTAAACAACAAACTGAGAAAACATTTTTATAAGATAAAATAATTTGAAATGCGAGAAACCATGAAGAGGTATAGTAAATGTTCCATAGTCTCCTCTTGTAGGCCACATAGGTGGCATTTGGATGGGCCAACAAAGCCCCTTTTTAGAAGATTCTCCCATGTGAGAATTTTCTTTTGGTGAACTAACCACATAAACAATTTGATTTTCATCCATTGCAAGTTCTGCCAAAGGTCATTCCAAACGTGATCAGGGTTTGGATGATCAAAACCTAGGGCCATGCAATTAGCTTCTTTGAGGTTGAAGGTGCCTTCGGTGTTTCAACCCCATCTCAGTTGGTCAGACGAGGATGACACCAAAATATTCCTCTACTCCAAGTCAAGAGCAAGAGACTCCGCCTGGGCCTTCAAAGGACTCTCTTCACTATAACCAAGATCCTTCCACACTCTCCATTTACCATTGTTCCTTGCCTAATCCTAGAAGTCACTTACCATAAGTAAACCTTTGTTGTCAGTGTCATTTTTAAGAGTAGTTAGTACTTCCCTAAACAAATTTGGTTCCTACTGCCAGTTTTCCTCCCAAAACCGTGCAAGGTTCCTATCTCGGATCTCACAGAAACTATGCTTCTGGACAATGGCTCTATTCTCCCAAGAAGGGTTCCAAATGTGGGAGCGCTTAATGAGCCCAGAAATTAGGATATGATCCCTCTCCTGCCAATTATTTTCATATTTCTGCTTCCAAAGTTTGGCCCAAGGGGTGGTCGATTCCTTAAGCCACCTCCACCAAAGTTTGGCTCCTGAAACTCTGCTGAGGATTTCAGGGTCATGCAGCCCCAAACCACCTTGGGCCTTAGGTTTACAGAGCTTGTCCCAAGCTACCAAAGCCCACTTCTTTTTCTCTTCCCCCTTGCCCCAAAGAAAATCTCGTTGAATTCTCCTGATTTGTTGCATAACTACTTTAGGAGCAGGAAGAGCTGAAAACATGAAAATGGGTATAGCTTGCAAGACAGCCTTAGTAAGCACAAGACGCCCCGCTAGATTCAAAGACCTACAGGTTCATTTCCTGACTTTGTCCTGAAGTTTATTAATTACCAGCTCCCACAGTCCCTTGCTCATCGGTTTGTCAGTAAGAGGCATTCCATGTTACTTAGAAGGTAACTAATCCCTTTGAAACCCAAGAATTCTGGTAAGGTTCCTCTGAATAGAAATGTTAGTGTTAAAAAAGAACGCCTTTGATTTGTCAAGGCTTACTTTTGTACCAGCAACCAATGCAAAGTCGTTTAGGATTTCTTTGAAGGCTCTGGCTTCCTTGATCGTAGGAATGCCTTGTAGCATTGTGTCACCCACAAATTGTTGATGAGTAGAAGCAGCACCATTTAGAATAAGTTTCAGACCCTGGATTTTTCCTTCAGAATTTTCCCTATTGATCACTCTGCCTAGCCCTTCCATCATGAGAACAAAAAGGAAGGGGGAGAGCGGATCCCCTTGTCTGAGACCCCTAGAAGGCATACAGGTTCTAGAGGGAGAGCCATTAAGCAGAATGGAGAAGCTGGCCATGGATACAAGGGCCATAACCCATCTTATCCAGTTGTGGTCGAAGCCATAAGCTCTTAGCACTACCCTGATGTAAGACCAACTTAGCTTATCATAAGCTTTCACTAGGTCAAGATGCATGATCATACCAGCTTGCTTATTGCTCTTTAGAGAGTGTACCACCTTGTGATCTTGTATGATGTTGTTGAGAATCTATCTTCCTTCCACAAATCTAGTTTTCTCCTTTGATATGAGAGCAGGAGGAAGAGGCTTGAGTCTATTAGCGATCACTTTGGAAATAATTTTGTACACCACATTACATAAGGCTTTGGGTCTGAATCTGTCTGGTGTCATAGCTTTTTCCTACTTCGGAATCAAAGGTATGAAAGAGGCATTAAGAGACTTCAAAATAGTTTTGGATATCTAGAGTCCTCTACAACTTCAAGGATATCTTGTTTGATTGTTTTCCAGCAAGATTTGAAGAAGTCTACATTGAAACCATCAGGGCTAGGAGCTTTCCCATTTTGCATCTCATTGATAACTTCACTAACCTCCTCTTTAAACACTGGCCTGTTAAGATTGTGGTTGTCTTCCCTAGTTACAAGCTTAGGAATGAACTTTGTGAATTTGCTAATGAATCGAGATCTGTCAATGAGAGGCTCCTCTGCTATGCTAAGGAAGTGTTGAACTAGGATAGATTCCATTTCTTTGTGAGAGATGACCTCTTTCCCTCAAGAATCTTTATGTTTTGAAATTCTGTTATGTGATCTGTGATCTAAGGTTGATATATGAAAAAACTTTGTGTTTCTTTCTCCTTCTCTGATCCACTACACCCTCGATATCTATCTCCAGAAAATCTCCTCTTGCATGCACCGATCTTCCCATTCATTCTGAAGAGAGTTAGCCTGAATTTTCCATTCCTTGGTAAAACCTTCTGTGGTGATGATCTGATTAATCCCCTGGAGTTTCTACTCAACTTCTCTTTTGGCTTTAAAAATATTACCAAACTTTTTTTTGTTCCAATCTTTAAGCCTAGATTTGATGTGCTTAAGTCTTTGTTGTAACATGAACATTTTAGTGCCTTGAATGGGCATATCTTCCATCCACCATTTGTCAATATTGTTGGTGAATTCAGGGTGAGAGAGCCAGACATTTTCAAATGTAAAAGGTCTGTTCCTCGGTGTACCCACAAAAGTAGCTTCAAGCTGGACAGGCCAGTGGTCCGGGCCTCTGAAGGGGAGGATTATCACTAACATATCAAGGCCTATGAGAAGGAGGTCCTCTGAGATTATGAATCTTTCTAGTTTAGAGGCAACTTGAGAAGCCCCTCCCCTCTTATTGTTCAAAGTAAAAGTGCCATTTGCTGTTTCACTGTCCACTAGCCCCATGTTATTCATGAAGTTATGGAAGGCAATGGAGTCTCTGCCCAGTTTTCTGGTACTACCTTTTTTCTCTGTAAGAGATCTGATCATATTGAAATCCCCTGTCAGAATCTAGGGCATATAAGGATATCTCTTTCTCAGCTCCTCAAGGGAGGTGAGAAGCTTAAGTTTGTCTTCTAGTTTTTAAGGACCATAGATGTTAGTGATCATGTAGATCTCCTTATCACCCAAAGGTTGAATCACTAGAGATAGATAGTTCGTAGAAGCTTCAACATCCAGGTTTCCAAGTTTCTAAGGATCCCATAGCGTAAGAATCCCACCCTCTGATTTGTCTGCTTTAACCTCTAGATACTCATACTTGATTAACCATTTGTTGTGCATCTCTCTGATCTTGTGCAACGGACATTTTGTTTCTTGAATAAAAACCATATCTGGTTTTTATTCTTTTCTTCTACTACTAAGATTTCTTTGTTTCCTTTTACTTTCTAGACCCCTAATGTTCCAGGTTGTAAGCTTCATTAAGAAAGGTTTGTAAAGGAGTAACTAGTAAGATCCCTCATCTTACCTGAGTTAATCATAAGTTTCCCACATTCGGTCAGCAGCTCATTCTGTTTTTTTCTTCCTCTTTTCCTACCCGGGTTCTTGGAAGAATACATCGGTGTATCCTCCATCGTTTTCACCCCTCTGTTCTCCTGGCTATCATGGTTTCTTTTGACTCCAGAACCCTTCATTTGTGATCTCTAGAGGAAGAGCTGTTGAACCCTATCAAACTCCTCTTTTGGCAGAGAGTCTACCCCTTTGGTGATTCCCTGCTCCAGAAACTTTTCTAGATCTAAATTCTCCCTCTCTAGAATCTCTTGCAGTTCATGGTCTTCTGTTCCAGCCTCACTTGGGGTCATCTCATGGTCCCTACTGAGCTCCATAATGCTCAGCATATCATCCTTTTGTTGGATGTTCTCTGGTATATCCTCCATGTTAGCATCCCTTTCCTTCTCAGTGGGAATATTCTCCGATTCCTGGTTTGTCCCATTGTTTCCAACTTCTTCTTCTAAGATCTTGAAACTATTGTGGCTCAGTTGTCCATCTTCATTAATTTTCTTTTGGTACTGCTTGCCTCCTTTCCCTTTAGCCCCAACCTTAGTAAAACCCTCAGGATCTTTGCTTGTAGTGTCTTTTGTATTCCTCTCCAGCTTGTTCAATGGGCAGTCCCTATATAGGTGCCCATGTTCATGGAACTTATGGCACCTAAATGGGACGTGTTCATAGTCCACTGCCTGCACCCATTCCTCATCATACACTTCTAAAATGATTGCATCCAGAAGTGTCCCAGATAAGTCCATTTCCACACATATCCAGGTGAAGGAAGTGTATTTTCCTCTTAGAGTAGCATTTGAGATCTTTATAAAATGCCCTAGCTTGTTGCCAATAGCCTTTAGAGACTCTGAAAGCCAATAATATAAAGGAAGGGAGTAAAGTCTTATTTGTACTGGTACCGATGTGAAAGCTTCTCATTTTGGGACAAAGTTCATCACCCATGGTTGCATGTAAAGGCCTGCAGAAGCATAAAAATAGGGTCCTCCCTCGAACACTCTGTCTTTATCCTCTAAGCTTGTGAACAGCACCGTGAAGAAGCCCTTGGACCGAAGGTGAAGGTTAATTTTCCCCTTTGGTTTCTAGTGGTTCCTTATCCATGCCTGCCCTAGCTTGTTGCCAATAGCCTTTAGAGACTTTGAAAGCCAATAATATAAAGGAAGGGAGTAAAGTCTTATTTGTACTAGTACCGATGTGAAAGCTTCTCATTTTGGGACAAAGTTCATCACCCATGGTTGCATGTAAAGGCCTGCAGAAGCGTAAAAATAGGGTCCTCCCTCGAACACTCTGTCTTTATCCTCTAAGCTTGTGAACAACATCGTGAAGAAGCCCTTGGACCGAAGGTGAAGGTTAATTTTCCCCTTTGGTTTCTAGTGGTTCCTTATCCATGCCTGCAAAGTCTTCTCCGTCGGTCAAATGCCCATAAATTTGCAGATAACCGCATATTCCACCATGTGATCTCTATGCACTTGTAGTGTTGGTTCACTTAAAATGACCCAAGGAATAGTGGTCGACTTGGGTTTACAGACCCCTGTTGTACTCATAGGAGCAACTTTCTAACTGCTAACCTCTGTCCTCATCTCCTTACTATCTTCCTCGTGATTCTCTTCGTGTCCATGAGGTATAATATTTTCTGATTTTTCTATATTCATAGCCTCTGTTTCCACCTCCGTTGGTATCTTGAAGCGATGAGATCCAGCTCCCTTGATTTTGTCCACAACCACTCAACTATAGGAGGGAGATGAACTCCCTCCTTCGCGCCCCGCCATGGTAACCAACGACAAAACCCTAATCCAAAACCATAGTTCAGATTGCAGAGCCGACATCCAACGATGTTGTTTTCACTATCCCCAACCACCATTATTCATCAAAATAATATACTTATTATAAAGGAATAAACATAAATAAAAAACAATCACTCAAAATATATATATATATATAACTAACATTAGTATTAATATTCTTGTTAAATTGAAAACATAAAATAAAAATAAAAAATTATATATATATATATATATATATATATATATATATATATATATTCAAAAATTATTATAAAAAATGTAATAAAAATTTTTCAAGTGTAAAATAAAATTAATAAATGAGATGGATAATTACTTTGATAAACTTTTCTACAATGGAAAGGATTACTAATAAAATAAAAGACTTTGTTTTGAGAATAACATCATATTTATTTGTAACACTAATTTTGTTAATAGAATATTTATAAAGTTCAATTTAAAAATTAAGAAGGTAAAATTTGTAATTAGAGTTTTACAAATTGTAATAGTATAATTTAAAGATTTAGTGTCTATCATAATTATTATTGTTTTTTTGCTAAATAATATTTTAAATGTGTTTAAGTTTATAATTAACCATGTTAAAAAAGATTTTTTATTAGATATGTTTTAAATTAGGTTAAATTTATATATTATATATTGATGTATATGGTTGTAAATTTATCACAATATATTACTACTCATTAAAATAGTAAATTTGTCTTTTTATTCATTTCTCAATTATATGTTAAATGATTTTATATGATATGTTGGGAAAATGTTGAGAAGAGTGATAACAACCATTTTCTTTTTGTTATATTTATTAAGTTTTAATCAAAATAATGAAAATTAGAGACATGTGGAGAGAAAACTTTCTCTTCATATGAAAAATGTTATTATCAAATTAATGATACTCATAAATAATATAAATGGAAATACAAATGGAAAAATCAATAATAATATTGGAGCGAAAAAAGAAATCCTCTTTTCTCTAGAAAATGTTATAAGAAAGATGGGAGACTTCAAAACTAACTACCATTTAATATAGGCTTTTATTCTATGATGTTAAAAGAAACAAGCATTTTTCTATTATTAAGAGAGTCTTACACTGATTTATAATCTATATTTTCAAATAAAAATAACTATGTAACTTCAAATTCCACGAGCAATTAAAAAATTCAATAACTAATGATAAAAAATTTGACTTGTGAGGGTAAAAGAAAAACTTCATGGCAGATTAAGAGAATATTTTTTTGTTACTTTCCCATATTAGAAAATACAATCCTAATGAGAATCCTATCATAATTGGCTCAACAAAAAAACCTTTGAAAGAGTGGATTCAAAAATGGTCAAATGCCTCAACAAGGCCTAAATCCCAATGGGAGAAGGTTACATCATTTAGGTCTGTAGCCTAAAATAAAAAATTCCACTAAAAGCAGTAACATAGCCAATAATAATACCCAGATTTCCTCATCTTATCCACTCTAATCGAAGAATGTGGAGGAGATAGATTGAAAGGAAAAAAGCCTTCGCATGCTTACTTTTACACAAAGAGGAAGCTACTCATGAATATTTGAATGAACCATACACTTAAAGACCTTTTTCTTCAAAGTAGAACTAATTTTCAAGCATATAAATGCATCTATAATAATGAAATGAGTGACTATAAGCCCTCATAATCAATAAATCTACAAGCAACCTATCACTTTCCGAAGAACTACAATATATATGCATTAGATGAGAATGACATATATTAGAATAAGTATAGTCATCCTTTTTCATTAAACCCAACAACATGGACATAACAACCTTAAGAGAACCCTAAAAAGGGTCATCCACCCCCTTCCACTAAGACAAAGACACAAACATCATGAGCACGACCTATTTACAAGACATAAGAGCCTAAAGGAGAACCCTCTCTAGTCTTGAATGACATCGAAATAATATCATACCATAGATTTTATGTTCATTCATAATCCTCTTAGTTAATGAAGGAAAATGATAAATGCGGGAAATGGTCTAAGAGATATCCACCAAACCATTGATAACTAGAGTATTTAGCCTAGGAATTTTAAAATTCCAAAATGTCTTTTAGATGGGAAATGGTTATTTTTTTTCGAGGCACTCATAAAATCAATTTTCTTATGAGAAATAGATAATGCCACAACCTAAGAGTTGTTAGGATTCTCCCTTAGATCATTGTAAGAGACAAAAAACCCCTCGTTATGTCATAAGGTGCTTCCTTCTGAGAATAACTCCCTTCCCATGCCACCTGTTCCGCCGTGAGCCATTGATTTTGGTGTTAGACGATTGAAAATTTTCCTACCATCAGATTGAAAACTGGTATTAATTAGCTACAATTCATAACATATTCTCTACCAAAATCTGGTATTAGATGGTTACAATTCATAACAATATTCTCTACCACCAATTCTATTATGTTTGTCATTATCTCATTTTAACACAAACTAGGCAACATCCATGTGCGCTCATTTTACTGCAAACCAGGCAGCATTTATGTGATAGACTTCAATACCAAGATTCATCCACAGGAACTAGTGTTTGCCATGCGACATAGACTTGACTACAAAGATTCATCCACAGGAACCAGTGTTCGACATAGACTTGAATGACTTGAATATCAAGATTCATCCACGGGAACCAGTGTTCGCCAGGTGTAGGTGTGCATGGATAGATAATAAGCTCTCCAATGTATCTGCCACAATGGATATAATATGTTTCAATCAGCATAAGGCATAAAAACATACATATAATATGTTTCAATTGGATTTCCATTGTTTTCCCTTAAGAAGAACAAAATATTTGCAATATTTGAAAGCATATTGAAATGTATTATTGTACTTGAAACAAAGGATGAATCTCCAGAGTCAATGGTGAAGATTATTAGGAGTGTTCTAGGATGTGCAACCATTGTTCCTTCCGAGAAGGACGCCATCTCTGCTAATCTACAGAAAGACGTTCTAATCTACAAAAAAACTTTAGCAGAAGTGCACATGTGTTCTTCAGGTAAAAGTGAAAAGACGAAGATGCCAGATTACCATGTTGAAGGACGTTATGCCAAGAGTTGCTTCGACCTTATCAACAATTCTAACGAGTGCATTTCAGAGATCTGATAGTCAGGCCTGGCTACGACCAAGCTTTCATTCTGGGATTGATTATCCCTCTAAATTAGATCATTCCGTCCATCTAGGCATCCATCCTTTACAAGGAACTTAGAAATTCCAAAGCAGGTATACATATTTAGATACTATTGTCTGTACTTGTGATAATCATTATAAACAAATGATATAAAGTTGAATTAATATTTTCACAAAGAACAAATTGAAAAATAAAACAATCATCTCATAGACTCTAAAGAAACTTCATTCAAAGTTGGAAGTTGGAATATTCAATATGCCAGGAATGGACATTATATACATATATGAATAAAAGTAAAAAAATATTGACACATAAAAGGGCCGAGGACCATTTCAAAAGAAAATCTATTACAAGTAGGGTGCATGTTCCAGCCCGAGGGGCCATAGCCAAATGGAGAGTACTTAATTAAAAGGGTCGAGGGGCACTTCAAAAGAAAATATTTTACAAGTAGGGTGCATGTTCCAGATCGAGGGGTCGTAGCCAAATGCAGAGTACTTAAACATAATTAACCTGAAAACCCTAAACCTAGGGGTATGAAAACCCTAGTTTACTTTTTTGCCGGCAGACTATAAAAAAACCCTTAAGGTTGTCGAGACTTAAGTCTTGCCATGGTCATGACCTCTGCCAGAATAGGGAAACCTGAATATTCAAATGGAAGTGGAGTAAATGTTAGAACCTTGAAACTAGGCTCGAAAAATAAATAATGGTTATAATCTAGACGAAATATTAAGAAAACGCCATATCCTACAGTAAAGTGAACCTGTAGCCAACGTACACAAAAAAAGGAAAAATGTGTTAGGGTTTCACTCATGAACCTAAGAGAAGGAGCATTGCTAAGACTAGAAAGTAGAGATAAAAGAAAATGTATACCTGTGACAAGAGAACAAAAAACCCTTCCTCTGTCTTTGCATCCAATTATAATTACCTTAGTTGAAGACAACAAAGAAAAAAATAATTAGACTAAAGGAATGGGAATCCCAAAGATTTCTAGAAACTATTAAAAAAATTGCCTTCAAAATCTTTAAGCTAGAAGGGCCAATAGTTAATTCAGGATTGGAAACTGGACAGGATTTTGTGATCAAGCCAAATGAGCAGAAACGAGGTATGCCCTGCAAAAGAGACCCAAAACACCATTATCACAATAGGTAAGCAACCTTGCTGTGATTAACGAAAATGATGACAACTTTACTCCGCGAAAACATAATTTCCTACCCTGTCAACAAACATGTATGGAGCGCACTGAGCTGAGTAGAGAATGACCTCCAAGGACTAGTTAACCAACCATGCCATCAAATCTAGAAAATAACAAAATTAACAGTAAAACCCTAGGAGCCGAAGTTATTGTTTTCTCTACAGATAGAAGTGAAAAATGAAGAGTTAGGGGGAAACCCCGCAGGTAGTTACACCTCTACCTGTCGGGATTCTTTTTCTCACCATTGGGTCAATATTAAGATAAGTGTACAACGAAGATGTACAGGGATGAAAACATGCAAACCACTGGATCATCAAGAATTTTCCATTACAGATTAAATGCCAGGAACCATAGTTCGTGCTATTAATTCAAAAATAAACATAACATATGCTTAATCGAAATCCCCAAACGTTAAGTTGTGATACATATTGGTGTTAATCCTATATGTTTTGGATGGACCCCACCATATTAAAATATAGATATCAATCGAATATAATTTCGATCTAAAACATTGGGTGCAGTATTTACATATAAGAGTAGTGGCATACTGCTATGAGAAACCATGATAAGTAACATTTATATAAGAGACCCGAGTGCAAGATATATAATCCCGAGGATGTCTCCATCGGTATATTTTAATTAAACTCGCGTAAAATTAAGAGTCATCATCATGGACACAATTGATATAGGATGGTTATGTATTTAAAAAAATAAAAAATAATTTGAAACAAAAATTTACCATCTGAAAAATATTTTTAAGGAATAAATACTATTTTCATTAACAGAGAAGAAGGAATTTTTCCTATAGGAAGATTATGTATTGAGAAAAGTGTTTAAGGAATAATAGGTACAATTTTCATTAATCTAAAATAAAATAAGGAATTTTTCCTTTACGGAGATTACTTATTGAGAAAAGTACATCAAGTATAAAAATATCCTCTTATTTGCAATCACACAAACTGGGTAAGAATTGTTAAGTTAATTGGGAGATATGGAGACAAATAGAATTTAACATACTGCATAGGTCCTCGCCTTTCTTTCCAGATGCCACCCTTGCACCCTGAAATTGACCTGCACATTGAGATCAGGGAAAGCTAGCCCACACGACGAAAAAATTTGGGGTGTCAGACAATTATCCCGTATAAAAGAGAATGCCTCTAATCCTGCCTTGAACTATCTTACATTGATGAAGGAAAAAGCGTAGTGTGTTGCAATTCTCCTCTGCAAAACGATGACCATTACGATGCAAAATACCCTATCCCGTCCACAGTTCTACCCCTAGTGATTTCTCTGAAAGCACGGTCTCCCTCATGATCTCCTTCTACTGATGATGAACGCTCAAGGCGAGTAAGCTTAACAATGCCTCGGTGTGAGTCTGGGCTTTCGTGAGTTTTGGTTTTCTTCAGTGTCAACAGTCTGGTCAAAAGTTGGTTGTAATAAAGTTTCTGAATCACTTGAACAATCTGGTTCCCCTGCCTTCCTCCTTTTCCCCCTCGTAAGTAAGCCTCCTGGAATAATCAATAACGAGCAACAGAGCGTGGAGATAAAATTTCAATCCTCTACTGGACGGAATCAGAGTTTATCATTGAAAAATCTCAAAAGTATGGCCACCTTACAGATGAGTAGTTTTTTCTTCAGTTTTGAAGCAACACAAAGTCGTTACTTGCACTCCATGATTGGATCAAATATTTGGTTCCTAAAAAATTAGGAATCATAACAAAGAATATTATTGTCCTGGCTTTCCTTATGAGCAATGGTCAACCTATTATTGAGAAACTTTTGAACTCGAAAACATATTTCATTGAAAAATAAATTTTGTTGGCTTTCCTCGTCAGTGATGACTATTAAATTCATCCCTGAGTCTCTTCCTCTATTTCCTTAAATTCACTACTCCAAACATGGCTATAAGTTCAACAGATAAGCATATTTTGGTTGAGTAAGAAAGAAGAAATTTTGACAACCCTTGAATTGTTCCAACCATGTTTTAATAATGATATATAACCTTGAAATTAAAATACAATGACAATACCTTCGTATTGGCATTCACTCATGGCAAGTAATTGACTTAGAACAGTTGAATCACATCATTACGTTGATATGTCACTCACAACGGGGTTGCACAGAATCGAAGCCTGGCTATGACCATGAATGAGAGCGTCGAACGAATGCTTATAGTTGGATCTGAAAGCGACCATGAATGACAACGTCCAACGAATGCTTAGTTGGATGTGACATATTCTCCAGATTTGAAACATATATTCTAAATGGCATATATATCTGCCTATGGCCTTTGACAGATGTCCTAAACATAAATCACTAGCAACTTCATGACCAATTAAAGGAAATATATTAAATATCACTTGCCCGTGATATAATTATGGGGTTCATAAAAATAACGAATATTGAAAAACCAATTCTAGAATGAAAAGTCATATATATATGGTACAGGTATTATTAAATGTGAACCTAATAAAAAAAATAAGCATGTCATGGTAGATTGAAATTTCAGGGTTAATTTTCTTTCCCATATTATACTAATGTTTACATCCAAATAACTTAAAAAACAAGTAAAGTATATGATTTTGTAAATAATTGTTGTAGTTCTTGGGAGCCGGTCTCGCCAATGAAGGTGAGAAATAATTTTCTATGGCTTGTTTTGGGTAGGGTATATAGTGTATAGGTGGAGTAGTTTGTTAGGGGGTATATCACTTTGTAACAAGGAGTTTGTTGTTGGTTATGACTTGGTAAATTATAATTTTTAAATTTTATGGTATTGAGTTGGCAACCTTTTAAATGATATAATAATAATGATTTTGACAAGCTTTACTATTGTATTTCGACTCTTTTATTAGGAATATAACTTTCTCCATTACATGATTTTGAATTGGTCACCAACACAACATATAATTTGGTTAAGATTTAGTTCAATGCATCACATATTCCATACTTTTCGTATTCAATTAGATGTTGTTGAATGTGACATGCTTCAAGACAATTCAAATGTTTAAGGTCAAATAGTATTGAGCCTGAATTGAGCACTTGGGAAGGAAGTTGCACTTAGTTGCACTTGCCTTTGTTTTGAGTAAATTGTTCGATTATATTACATTTAACATTAATATTTCATTTCACTCAAATTGGGATATAGTTAGATCACATAATATATCACATATTTTTCCTGGATGCGGGTGTTTAGGGGCGCTGGTACTATGCGGCAACCTTGCATTGGCAAGTGGCAAGGCCACTTGGCCACCCATGCTTCCACCCAGAAGGTCACCATCGTAATTAATGGCATATTAATGCACTGCATGGGTCGAGGCTGCATCAAACTGGTTATTAAGATGGCTTCTTCAAACCGTCTTCCCCCTGCTCTACCTACACTGAACTGCAATTGTCTCTCTGCTGCTGCAGAGCCTAGCTCACGCACGACAACGGGGAGACGCTGCCAAATTCTGTGCTGCATTGAGATGGTGGATGATGCACATTTCTTGTAGAGTCTTCTATGCCACCTTAGGATTAGTTCTTTGGTCTTGAATCTCGGCTCTGAACAGCTGATTACAGGTCCTTCTGTTCCCATTGACCACTCACTCTTTGGCACTGCTCCTCCTCATCCTCATCCGCTCAATTTTTCCCAAGTGAGCATGCCTCATCTACGTCATCAGATGCGTTGTAGGAGGGGAAGTAGCAGATGAAGAGAAATTTGCCCCCCCTACTTGTCCCTTTCTGACTCGTCCCCTTTTGACTCTTCCTCCACTTCGAAGGCTCATTTCACGGGTCGTTACCCAGCCACGCATAGTAGTCGGGGGCGAGCTCAGACTACAGGTTCTCGGTCTATTGACGCTGCTCCCCAGCCTCCTGTTGCCTCTGTCTCATCTCTGCAACCCAGTCATTCTGCTCAATTTCAATTTCGCTGCACGCTGGAACATCTCTGCATAATAGCGACTATTTCGGTGGCATTTAGAGAGAAGCCACAAAACTCTGAAGACCCAGCCCGCAATACTCAGGTGCAAACCACCACCAGCAAGAGAGAAGCCCTTGGAAGCAGCTCAGGGATGCACAAAAGCAGTGAAGGGATGAACAGAAGCAGCTCAGGGACGCACTAATCCAGGCCGCTTCAAGAACATGGAAGCAATTCCGAGAGATAAATAGGATGCATAAGATGACATGGAGGCGTACAAATGTCTGATAATGGAAGAACCTCCTCCTCCTAATGACACCTAGCTGGTCAAAGTTTTTCAGGTTCTGGGTTCCCGGCTCCCAATATTATGGGTCTATTCTGGTGTTTCTTTTATGCAATGTTGTTAATTTTAATGACTGTTCAAAACATTGTTCCACTGTGGCATTACAGGTTGTTACCCTTGCGTGGGTAGCAAACACTTATAGTTTTGGACTGGTTTCCCTGGTGCGGGCAGTGTTTTTCCAGTATTTTATAGTTAAACATGGCATAATTTGGGGCTTGCTCTGCAGAGGTCGATGTCTCTTTGTACTATTTTTGTTACATTAATAGAATTAGTCAAATTTAAAAAAAAAAGAATATATCACATATTTTTTCATCTATGCTCTTCTTCCATATGCTATTGACTTACAACATTTCCTTTGTAACATTTGGTGTAATTGCTAGTTATTTCCTTTTGTGAATGAGAGGAGGCAAAAAACCAACTGTCCTCCCCTTTTCCTTGTGAAGGTCCTTGTAGGGAAATCCCACAAACTATGGCTAACTACATGAGAGAACCTACATCTAAATGGAATAAGCTTGTAGTCTAGTTCTTCAATCCATTTTTTGTTCCAACACTTTAGGGATATTTTTTCTAGTAATCCATCATTCTATTTCAATAAAACTAGAATATGTAGAACCCCTTCCCTATTTAGTATTTTTAGTTTTTAGAATAGCTATCTAAAATTTGACAAATGAGTCATTGATATCCCTCAAAAGTTTACAACACCAAAAGTGAAGAACAAACACACCCATAATAACTAAACTTTTGTCACAACCAAAAAATAAAAATGTTCTAAATGAAAAAAAAAAACCAAATCAACATTACTATAGCACTAAAAACCTTGCATTAAAACTAATTCATAATCCTTACTATTTTAAAAATAACCTTCATGAAAAGCAAACACAAAGTGCCCCATACTTCATTGATGTTAAGCTCGAGTAAAATAATTTTCACCCACAAAAGTAACTCTACAAAGTTGAATCTCATCTTTTAATCACCCTCCATGATCACTCAAAACAATATTTTTCTTATTATTATTATATAATTAAGGTTTCTAGTGCTTCTCAAGAAGTCTATCCGAACGCTCCCTTTGTGGCACCACTAGTAAAAGACATATAAGCCTCACCCTTTCCTGACACCTTTGCCTCCCTCGAGTTGCATAGTAAGGCCCCCCTTCAATGCCAACTACAATATTTCTCACATCTATATAAACAAAATACAAAATTGCATATCAAAAGGAAGTATTCTATCTTAAAGAATGAGATTTTAACCATGGAATATGAATGTGACGTTAACTCAATATTCAAATAAATATATAATGAATAATTCAAATCCAATTCATATTATGACAAAAACATTCAATTACATTCTAGAAACTCTCAATTTTATATGATGATTTCAATAACTTGTTCTTGAGTAAATAGGATTTTACGAGATAAGTTAAAACATAAACAAATTAATTTCTACATTATAGATGAAATTTTTTTGAAATATTTGGGCCTATTTTTCATTTTTATTTTTTAAAGTGATCCAATAAATCCCATGTCGTAAGAGATCCAATCTAAATTTAGTTCAAAAAATATTCGATTCATGCTTTATGTATACATTTGCATTTGCCGACAATATTATGGATGAGATAAAATACTATTCCTTACCAACCGTAGTGTGGTCGGTAGACAATTACAGCTGTGGATTTTGTTGAAGGATAAACCTTAGATATAATTTTACAACTGGTTAAAAGTGTAAACACATGAAAACCCTTTATTTCTCAAATTATTCAGGCGTGAACTTCAGTATCTGGTGAGCCTAGAAGTGTCCCGAAGGTTTTTTCTCAGTATTTTTGCTTTCTCTGGAGTCAAACGCCCCGTCATAAACTTGGAACGCTTGGATGGAATTCCCTCGATTTCTTCGGCATCATCATTTGAACTCTTATTTTAGGGTTTACCAAGAAGACGAGCAATGGGAGAATGATACATAGTGTGGCCCCTTGCAAACTTGGAACGATTGGCTGGAATTTGCTCCATTTCTTCTTCAATATCATCTGAACTGTTATTGATGACATTGTCTTTTGGATTCTTCTAGAAGGATCGAACATCTGATGACACGTTTATAATTTTAAGCCCAGGAACTATCCACCACGCTTTCGTTCCCCATCGATATTTTATAAATAATTTCCTATACTAAAACCAAAAAATGCATAATGGAAATTTCCTCGATAGGAGATTTCATGAAAACCGTTGATGGAATTTTCTTGTCGATTGTCATTAATGGTCCCCGTACTCACTTTATGAATGCGATTTCCTTCCACTCAAATTACAACAAAATTGTGGAGGTTTGCAGTTACACTAAAACCCACAAGTTTTGGTAAACGTTACAACCTAGTAACTAGGATTTTTAGGGTGGAAATTACGGATTCCATAGAGGTGTGGTGATTCTTCCAACGCCCCCAGCTTGGGGGAATCAAATCTAGGTCCAAGCTCTGATACCATGAGGAGGTTTGCCGTTACACCAAAACCATCAGTTTTTGGTAAACGTTACAACCCAGTAACTAGGATCCCTAGAGTGGAAATCACTGATTCTTCCAACAAAAATTTCTCCACATTCCAAGAAAAAAATATCAACCTAAGTTTTTTCAGAATACAATACTCTTCATGAAGTTCTGTCGAGAGTCGTATCTTTCAGGAAACCACGAAGGGAATTGTGGGTGTTGGTGTCATCCGTCCACGTTTCATGATTTCAATATGCCAATTCCATGTATTTCCCCTGGCTCACAGCTACCGAGAATTCAGAAGAAGTCATATTTGCAGCGACCAGTCATGAAATTGATAAACCTGGGTCCAAGCTCTGATACAATGTGGAGGTTTGCCGTTACATCAAAACCTGTTGGTTTTGGTAAACATTACAACCCAGTAACTAGGAACCTGTTGTGCTCTACAACAACCCCCCATTTCATATCATTTTATTCCCAAAATTATCCTATGAAATGGGTCCCTTTAGATTTTGATTGGTATCAATATTGTATTATTTAGAAAGGTCCGAAAACCAAATGAAAACATTATAAAAACCTTTTTGAAAAACCCATTTATGCAAATAAATCAATCTTTTATCATTGCGATAAAGCGATCGCAATATCGCATATCGCAATGACATAAGGTACATAAATAAGTGGCACATTGGTTTTCGCCGATGCGATATCGCTATCGGCTATCGGCAATACTCTATGCACACTTTTAAAGCGCCCCCATGCCATTCCTTCGATGCGATGCGATATCGCTATCGGCAATCGGCGATTTACTATCCATGTTACATGTAATGCCAATGCTCCCGATGCGATGCGATATCGCTATCGGCGATCAGGGTTTTCAAAAGGTGTCAATATAAGAGGTTAAGCTTCCCCCCGATGGCTGATTGCGATAAAGCGCAAATTTCAAAAAAGCCGTTAAAGTGGAGGAATATTACGATCGATTCATATTTAAAGCTTGATCTGTTAAACAATGATTCACCTGCGCTCAACCGCCAAAACATCCACAGCACGCTTAAACGGGTCATTCGGCCGATTAATGATATAATGGGCATTTAAGGATTGGCAGGTTTTAAACGACCATCTAATGTAATTGCAAGATCTTCCCATGGATTGTATCCGCGACCATTTTTAGAGTTAATCTCTCAACACGCTTTGATCAATATATCTTTCCCATATTGGATTTTCATTATCATTTCTCTGTGTTACGTTTATTTTCGCTTCTATGCAGAATTCATCCAAAGGAGAAAGCTCAAGCAAAATGGGGAAGAAATCCAAGAAGACCACAGGCGTTTCTGTTGCGCCGGCCGCAGGACAGGCTGTCGCTGATCCCTCAAACAAAAAGAAAGGATTGATTTCGGATACCACATGTTCCGGTCTCGGCAGAACTACCTGGCAAAGCACCTACAACTTGATTGAAGTTGAAGAACCCAAAGTAACAACAGTAGAAGCTACTGCAGATTCAACTCGAAAATCTGATGGCACTCTTAAGGACTTAGCTGATTCCTTCCTTCACCGGATAGCAGCTAGGGAACAAATTCTCCCATACACAGACGTAGTGCGGTGGGCAATTGAGGAAATCCCAATCCTGGATAGAACCTTCAGCACCAGAGACGGGAGAATTTTCGGGTCGTTCAAAGCTAATGATCTAAGGCAAATGTATCATTTGCCTGAGCCAGAGAAGACATACGATAATGCGTTCCTGGAAAAATTCCGAAACGAGAATGAAGTTGAATCCAAACCCATCCGAGATTGGAGACAAAATCCAGCTAAGCACAAACATGAATCTTCCGGTAAGTACTCGGTTGATTCCTTGGCTTCTCCTTATTGCTACGCCGAAATAATGATGTGTAGATTGTGGGGATTGCATGATTCTTCTAATTTCACTATAGAAATGGTTCCTTTAATGGAAGCGGCATGCAACAGTATAATAATGGATTGGGCCACTATTCTCTCAGATAAACTAGCCAAAGCTGTTCTTGAGTTTAGGAATAAGACTCGCATCTCTGAAAGGATAATTCCCCCATTTTATTACAGTGCCTATATTTTAGATACCTTGTGTTTTAATTTTGAATTTCCTGTGCTCGGCTGGAGGTGGACGCCACAAGACTCCACGCCTATTCACATTTATCACCAGAAATTATGGAAATCCTCTTAAAAGCACCATCTGTACCAAGTCTGCAATGGCTTTATGTTGCCTATTTATTATTCTATTTTTGATAAACCCATTCCCAAGATTTCCTACCAAGTTGGGATTGATTTGACAACAGTAGGGAGATGGTTTGGAGAGGAGAAGTTCACTTATATAAGAGTTTTCGGTAGCCAAGTCGAACCTCATGTTCTCCCTTTATACATACCGGATAAACTGTTGGCAAGGGAAATCTCTTACCAGATTATTGCTGAGAGTGTTACACAGACTCTCAAGAAAAATAAGAAGCAGGGCTGGCCCTCTTTTCCTTTGAGATGCGGTGTCTATACCTTGCATGATCTCAAGCATGCAGAAAAGGAAGCTACAAAGATTAAATCATTGACTCTAGCAACTCTTCCAAATAGGCAATTTGATCCAAACAAAGTTGCCTATACTGCACTAGAACAGGCCAAATTGTCAAAATTTGATCATAAAGAAGATATGTTTGACGACCTGTTCTCTTTAGCTGAGTCAATAATGCAGGTTAAAACATTGGCCAAAATGAAATATCATGATGAAGGGTTGACTGAATTTAACAAACTTAGAGAACAGAGGTTGCAAACTCTGCCTCTAGATCTATTAGCAACAACCCCAGCGACATCGTCAAGCGAGCCTGAACGGCAACAGTCAAAGGAACCTCCAGTTACAACAAAAGAACATGATAAGCCACAGGAGGAAAATCAGAAGAAAAAGCATGAGGATCAGCAGAAGAAAGAGCAAGAAAAAGTGCGGAAGGAGACCCAAACTGAAAAGGAAAAACAGACCACCACTGAAGTAAACGTAGATACTCATATTGATCCTAAATTTCTCCAGGAATGGAAGCAATTTGTTTCTATTATCAGTGGTCTGGAGTGTTCAAAGGACACTGACACTTCAAAGGCAACAGACACACAGGAAACCACTTCATCACAGGTTCTAAGTGGAACCAGCGGCCCACCCATTTCTAAAGAGGTAGAGATAATACCAAAGGACCCCTCCGACCAAATCATTTTGCAGGTAGAAGAGATTCCTCCCCTGGATGTCTTCTACAGCCCAAGGCATAAAGCTGTAGTTAAAAGACAAAGGAAAAGAAGAAGGACTGATCAACCTCCCCTTTTCCCAGAACAGACAGTCACGGGCAATGTGGTTTGGAAGGAGGAATTTGACCCCTCCGATGACCTGACAAAACTGTCACAATATGCTGGAGCTTATTCGGCAGCAACAATAGATAAGGCATCGGAGGTAAGCCTTTTACTGAAAACAAGGGATCAGGAGATTTTCTCATTACAGGCACAGCTAACTGAAGCAAAGCAGAAAGCGGAGCAGGCAGAGCAGCAATTGTTGACGCAACAACAGTTAAATAGTCAACTAACTCAACAATTGCAGGCAGAAAAACAAAGGATTGACCAAAGTGCAATCCAGAAGCAGAAAGAATGATCAGAGGCATTGGCACAATTGAAGGCAGCAAATGAGCAAATGGTGAAAACAAAAGATGAGCAAATTGCTCAATTATCATCACAGCTCGAGAAAACAAAGGGCATTCCACAAGTAGCTGAATTCAGAGCAGAAGCACTACAGATAAATACTGCATTACTAGCCCAAATGAAGCTTCTATGTGAACAAATCGCCCAAGCAGAGCCACTGTGCGAGTTAGCGGTATCCATAAGCAATAAAGTTGACAAGGCTAGGACTGAATTGGATCAAGCTGAAGAAACGATAGCTTCATTTCTCGACTGGCAAGATTCTGATCAAGGACAATTAGCAAATTTACCAAGAATCTTAGAGTCACATAAAGATATACTCTTTACAGAATGGAAGTCCCAGCTGATGAAAGCAGAGAGGGCAGTTTCAAGATGTAAATCAACTTCGAGCAATCTAGTTGAATTAGTCAATAACACTCTCTACTTATCAAACATGATCTCCCAATGCACACGAGGAAAATTAACAACGATGAAATCATTGGAGCAATCATGTTACCCAGATCTAGAGGAAAAAGGGAGATTAATTGCTGGGATTAACAGTTTAACCTGGGACACCTATTGGTTCTTCTTGGTAAAACCACACTCGCAGAGAGCCGCCCTCAAGTGCCTTACGGATGCAATCGGGTATATTATCCCCGACATTCAGGATGCCACCTATGCCGCCCAGCTCAGCTCTCGCCTCAACAAACCACTCGAAGTGGAGCCGATGCTTGCTACAAGTCAGCTTAGATTTAAAGGCAAACAACCCACTTGATGATTCATGCCGCCGACTGCCAGAATTGCTGAAGAAAATAGGATCAAAATCAATTGATACCAATTAAGTAGGATTTATGTTTTATAGATAGTTAGATTAACTAAGTATTTATAGACCCTTTCATTGTTTTGGAAAGGGTCGTAAAGTTTTGTATCTGACTTAAAGACTGAAGTTGCACTATTGTGCTTCAGTCATATTCTTTTATGAAACTGGACCAGTTATTCTAAATTTGACAAGGAAGCTTTTTATGCAATTGTGCACTATTGTCTTTGTTTGAAAGTGTTTCTGCGTTGAAGGAAGAATCACAAGTAGCGATTGATATTGGGAGTGTCAAGCAGCTCATATGGTATTTCTATCTATGCCTGAGTTCATTCCTTTCATATGAATTGTTATTTTATTATCCTTGCTATTATCGATTATATGCATGTGCTTTAACAGCAGTTTTGTATTCCTTCCACTATTGGATGTTTATGGTGTGATTTTCTTTTAATCATGTATGTGTCGATGATATAAATGATAAGTGTAGTAATATTGCTTTAATCGCTTTGCTTAACTATTTAAGCGCGGTAATCCTGAATGAATTAATGTCCATGTCTGTTAGATGGAGTCATCTATATGCTTGTCCATAGACATAGATCATCAACCGCTACACTTCAAAGCTTAATATTTCCCGGGATAAGTAATAGCTCTTATATTTTTGGTGATAGATTTAGCTATTCGCCTATCATTAGATTAGTCAATCAATCATCCATTCATCCCGTTTATTCATTACTGGGAAACTGGTACCATTATCCCCAGTCGGAGCCACCATTCCAAACGGAAAAGGAGCTGTACTAAGGTCCGGACCGGGTGGTTATCCCCCAATGTTGTTGCAGCGATTTTCGAGGCATCAACATTTTTGCGCTAGAAGGAGGGCCTCAACTGTGAATGGCACACAAACCAAAATCTGCAAGCCATTCTAAGAGTAATTCTCCCTCCGTATCCCCTCGAACTTCCCATTTGCATGCTGGTTCTCCAGCATCCAAACAAGAAGAGGAATCAACTACCACTGCTCAAACCCATCATACTCCAGAACAATTAAGTCTTGAATCCCCTGAAGTCCAGTCTCTTATCCAAAACTTCAGAGCTTCTCGATTTCACCACAGAAATTTGAGGTATCACAAAGCAGTGCGACTTCGCAGTTCAATTTACCTCACCCTCTCACCAGACTTCAGAGCGAAAAGCTCGGTATTGAACCCACTGAGTTCCCTTTACCCAAAACGAAAAAGGCGAAGAAATCTACTGAAGGATCTGACAGTGAAGAGCTTTCATCCACATCCTCCATTGCATCTTCCTCTCTGCAAAGTCAACCATCAACTCCCCCATTACATATTGTTGTTCATCAGGGATTAGGAGCTTTAACGTCCCAACCTGCTCACTCCTCAACATTATTTCCTTCCTAGACATCTGGAATTCCAACAGTAGTATCAACCACTACTGCTATTACAATGGCAGATCCATGGACCAGGCCTGGTGCAGTCAACATGCCTGCACCATTGCATGCATTACCAGATGCTCCTGAAAAATGGCTACCTAAGTTTAACCCAGATGATGGGACCCAGGCTGAGGAACACATTAATAATTTCATGTTGGCAGTCAACTTGAAAGGAGTAACAGAACAAGATGTTGTTGTTAGACTTTTTCCATATACCTTGCAAGGATCAGTAGGATCCTGGTATTTTTCTTTACCTTCTGGTTCCATTACCAGTTGGAACACTTGCCAAGAGCAGTTTCTTACCAAATATGGAGATGATAGGTCTTTGGCTACCCTAATAAACGATCTCTCCAATCTGAGGATAGAGCATAGGGAACCAATTAAGGAATTTAATGCCCGCTTCAATAAACTCCCGAATAAAATCCCTACAACCTCCAAACCAAGTGAACAAATTCGAAGCGAATGGTATATAACCGCCCTACCTGCCAATATAGCCATTTTTGTAGACAGGGCTGGGAAACCTACCTTAGCCGAAAACATGAGAGAAGCACTTGCTGTGGAAAAGTGCATTAATGCTCTAGAAAAGAAAGCTGCTCTGGAAGACAGAAAAGCCAAAAAAGTCTCTTTCAAAGATGACTCAAGAAAGAAAACCCAAAAGACCCATATGACATGGAGGGTTTGCAAAAAGTCCTAAAAACTTTATCAAATGAAATGGTTGAAATAAAGAAACAGGTAGCCGAAACCTCAACCAAAAGACCCTTTAGGACTTATAAGAAAAATGAATCAAAGCCACCGAATGTCATATCTAATGCAGATTCAGAGCAAGAAGAAGAGGAAGAGGAAACAATTTCACCAACTGATGATGAAGAAGAAGTAGTAGAATGTCATGGAATGTGGGATTTTATACTCCCTAACTCCGATACCGATAATGAAGAAGAAGCGTTCCCGGTCACTACTAGGAGTAAAAGTACTTCCGATCTTGTTCAGGCAACGTCAAAGAAAAGGAGTGCAGGTGCTGCTACAACCAAAGAAAAAATACCTGCAAAGAAATCACCTGCAGCAGTTCCCCAAAACCAGCCTTCAACTTCTAATATTCCTTCAACATCTAAAACATTAGTGGTATCTGATTCAATGGAGTACAATATTGTTGATGACATGAAGAAAACTAAAGCAAACATTACTATGTTTGAACTTAGTAAATTAAAACATCAACAGAAATTGCTTCTCAAAGAATTGAATGTTGTTCCTTCTGCACCTCTTCCCAGTGCTAAAGCTGCTAATGATTCAGGCCAACCCCCTCCCAGTATGGTTGAAGCTACCGATTCAGTTCTGATTGGAGATAGATCAAATTCTCATACTCCACCGTTCCTTCTAACCTATGAGATCTACAACAGAAACCCGCACAACTGTTTGATTGACTCAGGGGCATCTTCTAACATAATGCCAGCTTCAGTTTGTTCCAAACTGAACATTGAACCCCAGAAGTCTGCTATTCATATTGTACAGTTGGATAGGACCAAAGTACAGGTTGTGGGAGAGATTAATTCCGTAACTATCAGGTTATCTGCTGATCCCAGAGTAGTACAAAGGATTGATATCCTAATAGCCGATATACCTGAATTTTACGGTTTAATCTTGAGTAGGGATTGATCTGAAAAACTACATGGGTATATTTCTACTGATTGGTCACATATGTGGCTTCCCTATAAGGGTAAGCCAAATCAAATAAGGATTGATCGAGAGAAACATATGACCCATACAGTTACTGAATTTGAGCAAGAAAACCAACCCGTAGCATTTAATAACAACATTTTGGGGAATTATTCATCTGAGTCATTCTTTGGTAACTTTACTGCCCAGTCATCCCCTTTCTCAGTCAACCATTTTACATCTCAGATTGAGAATTTTTCACAAACAGATAGGTCTAGATGTTTCAATGATACTGAGAAAACTGTAAATACAATTGTTAATACTTCTTTATTTTGGTCATTATATTTCGATGGGTCCAAGTCTAGCGAGGGCTCAGGAGCAGGATGTATTTTGGTTAGCCCACAAGGAGAAAAAACAATGCTGTCTTGTAGGCTGGAATTTGAATGCACTAACAATACAGCCGAGTATGAAGCCTTAGTCCAAGGACTGTATAAAGCAATCGGCCTTAAAGTGCAATATCTAAAAGTATTCGGCGATTCTGAAATTATTGTCAAACAGGTGAGAAATACAATTCATTGTCTTTCAAATCATCTTAAACATTATCAATCGCTGGTACAAGAACTCACCTCACACTTTTCGGCATTCAATATTTCCTCCATCCCTAGGTCTCAAAACTCGGCAGCCGACCTACTAGTCAATGTAGCTTCCAAGCTCTTACCTTCTGAAGACTACAACCCAGATAGATTTTCAGTAGAATTGCTTTTTAGGCCATCTATTCCTGACAATGTCACTAATTGGAGAGTATTTAACCATGATGAGGATATTTTACAATTCTTAACTTCTGAAAAGTCCTATGATAATCAAATTATTGAGGAAAATGAGCATGACCTTCAAATAAGAGAAACACCTCAGGAAAATTCAATCCCCAAGCCTGTGGTAAAGTTGGAGGATCTTTATGATATTAAAGACAGGTTTAAACCTGTGATTAATGCAAAGCTCCAAAGCTCTACCCTAAGGTTTGAGTTGATAAATCTTGGTACTGAGCAATCTCCTCAAAATATTAATTTAGGATTAGGACTTTCCTTGGAAGAGAAAGAGGCATTCATTAAACTGTTAAGGAAAAATAAACAGGTTTTTGCTTGGAAATATGATGATTTGAAGACCTATGATACATCTATTATCCAACATAATATTCCAGTGCTTCCCGATCAGAAACCAATTCAACAGAAGTTAAGAAAAATACATCCCAATTTAGAGAGTCAAATAAAGACTGAGCTTAACAAACTCTTGAAAGCCAGGATTATTTTTCCAGTCCGACACTCAAACTGGGTCTCCAATATGGTGCCAGTCAGAAAGAAAAATGGCGACATTCGGATTTGTATTGATTTCAGGAATTTGAACAAGGCAAGCTTAAAAGATAATTTCCCATTGCCTACTATGGAGCAGATACTCCAATCAGTAGCAGGCTCTGAATTAATGTCCTTTCTGGATGGTTTCTCAGGATATAACCAAGTTTTGGTACATCCTGATGACCAACTTAAAACTACATGCAGAACAAAATGGGGAACATATGCATATCAGAAAATGCCCTTCGGACTTATTAATGCAGGAGCAACATTCCAAAGAGCGATGGATACAGCTTTTAAAGGGATGATTAATAGAACAGTAGTCGTCTATTTAGACGATATTACTGTATTCTCTAAAGAGAGGTCCAATCATTTGCATGACCTAAGTCAAATCTTTCAACGCTGCAAAAGATATGGTATTTCTCTTAACCCTAAAAAATCTTTCTTTGCTCTTGACCAAGGAAAGCTCTTAGGCTTTATTGTGTCTAAAGATGGCATTTATATTGATCCTGACCGGATCAAAGAAATCTCTGAAATCCCTTTCCCACATAATAAGAAATCCATGCAGTCATTTTTAGGCCAAATCAATTTTGTTAAAAGATTTGTTCCAGATTTTTCTCAAATTATTTTGCCACTTCAAACTATGATCAAGAAAAATTCAGTCTTTAAGTGGGGATCAGTAGAAAAAGAAGCGTTTGAGTTAATAAAACAATCAATAGTCAATGCCCCAGCCTTAAATACTCCCAATTTTTCTAATCATTTTACATTATATACTATCGCATCTACCTCGTCTTATGCCGTAGTTCTCACACAGCTCAACGATCACAATTTGGAAGCACCCATTTCATTTTTTAGTTCAAATCTTCAGGGTGCTGAATTGAATTACTCCGAAGTAGAAAAACAAGCCTTTGTTGTATTTAAAGCGGTCAAACATTATAGACCCTTCCTTTTGAAAACCCACACAAAAGTTATAGTTCCTTTCCCTACAGTTAAGCAACTATTAATCCAAAGAGAACTGGGTGAAAAAAAGGGCAAACTGGGTCACAACGCTTCAAGAATATGACTTAGAAATTAAGCCAGCAAAGATTGTTAGGGGCCAAGGTTTTTGCAGGTTATTGGCAGGAGCATCCAACATCCCAGAATCAGGTGATACAGATCAAACTGAAGAAATCAATCAGATAAGTATTACTGATTCTGAGTCACAATATGCAGATTTAATCTTTTATTTGAAAAATGGATATGCACCTCCTAACCTGTCTTACAAAAACAAAAGGGCCATAAGGTTAAAAGCAAAAAATTTCACAATTATTGATGATGTGCTTTTTAGGCAGAATTATGATTCAATCTTATTAAGATGCCTTGAGAAACCTGAAGCACAAAAGGTTTTGCAGGAGTTACATGATGGACCAGCAGGAGGACATTTTGGAGCTGACACAACAGCTCACAAAATTATTCATGCTGGATACTATTGGCCAACTCTGTTTAGAGATGCCCACGAGTATGTAAGGAAATGCCGCAATTGTCAAACTTCTAGTGGAAGACAACGAAAACCAGCTTTCCCTCTGCAACCGGTCAACATTGAACAACCATTTGAGCAATGGGGATTGGACATCATTGGGGAGATTACTCCACCTTCTTCCAAACAGCATAAGTATATCCTTACTGCTACCGACTATTTTACTAAGTGGGTTGAGGCAATTCCTTTGAAGACAGCAAATTCCGAAGCAATCATTGAATTCATAGATCAATTCATCATTACCAGGTTTGGTGTCCCAAATGCTCTTGTTTTTGATAATGCATCTTACTTCTCAGGCAATGCTATGTTTGATTTCGCTATTAAAAGAGGATTTAAATTGAAATATTCTGCTAATTACTATCCCCAGGGTAATGGTTTAGCAGAGTCTACTAATAAAAATCTGATCAAAATCATTAAGCGAACTATCGAACAGAATCATAAAAACTGGCACAAATCCTTAATGTTTGCATTATGGGCTGATAGGATAACACAGAAAGCTTCTATAGGATCTTCTCCGTTCAATCTTGTGTATGGAAAAGAAGCAGTACTACCTACAAATCTTGTTCTTCCTTCTCTAGCCCTAGTTGAGTTCATTGAGGAGACTCCTTCTTCTTTTATTCAACTTAGACATGATCAAATTCTAAAACTAGAAGAGGAAAGAGAAAAAGCCATGGTTATTCATGCCAAACATCAGCAAATCATCAAGGTATCCTTTGATTCAGTCTCATCCGGTTCAAAACAATTTCAAGTCGGCGATTTAGTTATGAAATGGGACAAAGCCCATGAGGATAAGGGAAAACACACCAAGTTCCAGAAGATGTGGCTTGGACCATTTCAGATCTGCGAGAAGATAGGCCATTCGACCTTTATATTGCAAGATTTATCAGGTTTGAGAGATTCTCTCCCTGTTAATGGCCTTATCTTGAAGAAATTCTTTAATTGAGGAGGTAACCCCTTCTCCTTTTAGTTTAATAGAGTTTTGTAGTTTGTAGGATCTTTAGAAAATAAAGTTGTAAATTATCCTCCATTGACCTTTGCTGTGTTTGAAAACTTGATCCACAGAAGTAGTATGATATTTGCTTTTAAAATAATAGAAGTCTTAACCAAAAGGGATAATTTCTAGGAAACTAGGTATCATTGTATTCTGAAAACCACACTTCAAGTTTTGTGAACTCCTCTCAAAGTATAGAAGTATTGTAAATCATTTTTTGTTTTCAAGTTGGTCACAAAAGGTTATCAATATCAAGATAGAAGCTAATCCAACTTCAGCATCTTCAACTCTTACCCTGTCATCCATCTACTCTTAAGGAGAAAATTGTCCATCCCATTCACCAAAGTTTATGGTTACTCAGAGTGTAATTCTAAAATATTTGATATTAAAGATAAGAGGTCTTATTACAAGCCTGCTTACCATGATCATAGGGAAATAGTCTAACCGACATTACCAAGACTGCATACCATAACAGGGTAATGGCTTAGAATTATAAGACAAGGGGTCTCATCATGAGCCAGCTTGTTCGGTTAGATTACTACCAGTGAATGGCATTGTCAATAGCTGGCCACCAAACCAGGACAATGGCTTTTTATCTTATCAATAACAGAAAAAGGAAAAGGAATACAAAATATGAAAACATGTTTTGAATTCATCCTGTTAATCATACTCTTAATTGGATGGGACAATGGACAATAACATGGTTAAAAGGTATCCCTGTCGAAACTATGAACGTTTGCTGGCAGTAGAGGCTCTACCTATGACAGATGAGTTCATTATAAAAGCTGATTTGGAAAGGTTTTCTGTTTTATCATTATAAACCAATAAAGGCCTATTTAAAACTTAGAATGTATCTATTTTCTTAAAAAAGAGAGGAAGTTAGCAAAATAGTTTCATTTTATTTGGAATGCATATATACCTAGTTATATTAGAATTTTCCCCTTTGATTAGAACTCTATTTTGGAAAAGTTTGAGTATTTTTACACTTTTCAGAGATAACTGTTTCTTCCAGCGAATCGCCAATTGTTGTGCTCTACAAAAACCCCCCATTTCATATCATTTTATTCCCAAAACTATCCTATGAAATGGGTCCCTTTAGATTTTGATTGGTATCAATATTGTATTATTTAGAAAGGTCCGAAAACCAAATGAAAAGATTATAAAAACCTTTTTGAAAAACCCATTTATGCAAATAAATCAATCTTTTATCATTGCGATAAAGCGATCGCAACATCGCATATCGCAATGACATAAGGTACATAAATAAGTGGCACATTGGTTTCCGCCGATGCGATATCGCTATCGGCTATCGGCAATACTCTATGCACACTTTTAAAGCGCCCCCATGCCATTCCCCCGATGCGATGCGATATCGCTATCGGCAATCGGCGATTTACTATCCATGTTACATGTAATGCCAATGCTCCCGATGCGATGCGATATCGCTATCGGCGATCGGGGTTTTCAAAAGGTGTCAATATAAGAGGTTAAGCTTCCCCCCGATGGCCGATTGCGATAAAGCGCAGATTTCAAAAAAGCCGTTAAAGTGGAGGAATATTACGATCGATTCATATTTAAAGCTTGATCTGTTAAACAATGATTCACCTGCGCTCAACCGCCAAAACATCCACAGCACGCTTAAACGGGTCATTCGGCCGATTAATGATATAATGGGCATTTAAGGATTGGCAGGTTTTAAACGGCCATTTAATGTAATTGCAAGATCTTCCCATGGATTGTATCTGCGGCCATTTTTAGAGTTAATCTCTCAGTACGCTTTGATCAATATATCTTTCCCATATTGGATTTTCATTATCATTTCTCTGTGTTACGTTTATTTTCGCTTCTGTGCAGAATTCATCCAAAGGAGAAAGCTCAAGAAAAATGGGGAAGAAATCCAAGAAGACCACAGGCGCTTATGTTGCGCCGGCCGCAGGACAAGCTGTCGCTGATCCCTCAAACAAAAAGAAAGGATTGATTTCGGATACCACATGTTCCGGTCTCGGCAGAACTACCTGGCAAAGCACCTACAACTTGATTGAAGTTGAAGAACCCAAAGTAACAACGGTAGAAGCTACTGCAGATTCAACTCGAAAATCTGATGGCACTCTTAAGGACTTAGCTGATTCCTTCCTTCACCGGATAGTAGCTAGGGAACAAATTCTCCCATACACAGATGTAGTGCGGTGGGCAATTGAGGAAATCCCAATCCTGGATAGAACCTTCAGCACCAGAGATGGGAGAATTTTTGGGTCGTTCAAAGCTGATGATCTAAGGCAAATGTATCATTTGCCTGAGCCAGAGAAGACATACAATAAGGCGTTCCTGGAAAAATTCCGAAACGAGAACGAAGTTGAATCCGAACCCATCCGGGATTGGAGACAAAATCCAGCTAAGCACAAACATGAATCTTCCGGTAAGTACTCGGTTGATTCCTTGGCTTCTCCTTATTGCTACGCCAGAATAATGATGTGTAGATTGTGGGGATTGCATGATTCTTCTAATTTCACTATAGAAATGGTTCCTTTAATGGAAGCGGCATGCAACAGTATAATAATGGATTGGGCCACTATTCTCTCAGATAAACTAGCAAAAGTTGTTCTTGAGTTTAGGAATAAGACCCACATCTCTGAAAGGATAATTCCCCCATTTTATTACAGTGCCTATATTTTAGATACCTTGTGTTTTAATTCTGAATTTCCTGTGCTCGGCTGGAGGTGGAGACCACAAGACTCCACGCCTATTCACATTTATCACCAGAAATTATGGAAATCCTCTTACAAGCACCATCTGTACCAAGTCTGCAATGGCTTTATGTTGCCTATTTATTATTCTATTTTTGATAAACCCATTCCCAAGATTTCCTACCAAGCTGGGATTGATTTAACAGCAGTAGGGAGATGGTTTGGAGAGGAGAATTTCACTTATATAAGAGTTTTCGGTAGCCAAGCCGAACCTCATGTTCTCCCTTTATACATACCGGATAAACTGTTGGCAAGGGAAATCTCTTACCAGATTATTGCTGAGAGTGTTACACAGACTCTCAAGAAAAATAAGAAGCAGGGCTGGCCCTCTTTTCCTTTGAGATGCGGTGTCTATACCTTGCATGATCTCAAGCATGCAGAAAAGGAAGCTACAAAGATTAAATCATTAACTCTAGCAACTCTTCCAAATAGGCAATTTGATCCAAACAAAGTTGCCTATAATGCACTAGAACAGGCCAAATTGTCAAAATTTGATCATAAAGAAGATATGTTTGACGACCTGTTCTCTTCAGCTGAGTCAATAATGCAGGTTAAAACATTGGCCAAAATGAAATATCATGATGAAGGGTTGACTGAATTTAACAAACTTAGAGAACAGAGGTTGCAAACTCTGCCTCTAGATCTATTAGCAACAACCCCAGCGACATCGTCAAGCGAGCCTGAACGGCAACAGTCAAAGGAACCTCCAGTTACAACAAAAGAACATGATAAGCCACAGGAGGAAAATTAGAAGAAAAAGCATGAGGATCAGCAGAAGAAAGAGCAGGAAAAAGTGCGGGAGGAGACCCAAACTGAAAAGGAAAAACAGACCACCACTGAAGTAAACGTAGATACTCATATCGATCCTAAATTGCTCCAGGAATGGAAGCAATTTGATTCTATTATCAGTGGTCTGGAGTGTTCAAAGGACACTGACACTTCAAAGGCAACAGACACACAGGAAACCACTTCATCACAGGTTCTAAGTGGAACCAGCGGCCCACCCATTTCTAAAGAGGTAGAGATAATACCAAAGGACCCCTCCGACCAAATCATTTTGCAGGTAGAAGAGATTCCTCCCCTGGATGTCTTCTACAGCCCAAGGCATAAAGCTGTAGTTAAACGACAAAGGAAAAGAAGAAGGACTGATCAACCTCCCCTTTTCCCAGAACAGACAGTCACGGGCAATGTGGTTTGGAAGGAGGAATTTGACCCCTCTGATGACCTGACAAAATTGTCACAATATGCTGGAGCTTATTCGGCAGCGACAATAGATAAGGCATCGGAGGTAAGCCTTTTACTGAAAACAAGGGATCAGGAGATTTTCTCATCACAGGCACAACTAACTGAAGCAAAGCAGAAAGTGGAGCAGGCAGAGCAGTAATTGTTGACACAACAGCAGTTAAATAGTCAACTAACTCAACAATTGCAGGGAGAAAAACAAAGGATTGACCAAAGCGCAATCCAGAAGCAGAAAGAATTATCAGAGGCATTGGCACAATTGAAGGCAGCGAATGAGCAAATGGTGAAAACAAAAGATGAGCAAATTGCTCAATTATCATCACAGCTCGAGAAAAAAAAGGGCATTCCACAAGTAGCTGAATTCAGAGCAGAAGCACTACAGATAAATACTGCATTACTAGCCCAAATTAAGCTTCTATGTGAAAAAATCGCCCAAGCAGAGCCACTGTGCGAGTTAGCGGTATCCATAAGCAATAAAGTTGACAAGGCTAGGACTGAATTGGATCAAGCTGAAGAAACGATAGCTGCATTTCTCGACTGGCAAGATTCTGATCAAGGACAATCAGCAAATTTACCAAGAATCTTAGAGTCACATAAAGATATACTCTTTACAGAATGGCAGTCCCAGCTGATGAAAGCAGAGAGGGCAGTTTCAAGATGTAAATCAACTTCGAGCAATCTAGTTGAATTAGTCAATAACACTCTCTACTTATCAAACATGATCTCCCAATGCACACGAGGAAAATTAACAACGATGAAATCATTGGAGCAATCATGTTACCCAGATCTGGAGGAAAAAGGGAGATTAATTGCTGGGATTAACAGTTTAACCTGGGACACCTATTGGTTCTTCTTGGTAAAACCACACTCGCAGAGAGCCGCCCTCAAGTGCCTTACAGATGCAATCGGGTATATTATCCTCGACATTCAGGATGCCACCTATGCCGCCCAGCTCAGCTCTCGCCTCAACAAACCACCCGAAGTGGAGCCGATGCTTGCTACAATTCAGCTTAGATTTAAAGGCAAACAACCTACTTGATGATTCATGCCGCCGACTGCCAGAATTGCTGAAGAAAATAGGATCAAAATCAATTGATACCAATTAAGTAGGATTTCTGTTTTATAGATAGTTAGATTAGCTAAGTATTTATAGACCCTTTCATTGTTTTGGAAAGGGTCGTAAAGTTTTGTATCTGACTTAAAGACTGAAGTTGCACTATTGTGCTTCAACCATATTCTTTTATGAAACTAGACTAGTTATTCTAAATTTGACAAGGAAGCTTTTTATGCAATTGTGCACTATTGTCTTTGTTTGAAAGTGTTTCTCCGTTGAAGGAAGAATCACAAGTAGCGATTGATATTGGCAGTGTCAAGCAGCTCATATGGTATTTCTATCTATGTCTGAGTTCATTCCTTTCATATGAATTGTTATTTGATTATCCTTGTTATTATCGATTATATGCATGTGCTTTAACAGCAGTTCTGTATTCCTTCCACTATTGGATGTTTATGGTGTGATTTTCTTTTAATCATGTATGTGTCGATGATATCAATGATAAGTGTAGTAATATTGCTTTAATCGCTTTGCTTAACTATTTAAGCGCAGTAATCCTAAATGAATTAATGTCCATGTCTGTTAGATGGAGTCATCTATATGCCTGTCCATAGACATAGATCATCAAGCGCTACACTTCAAAGCTTAATATTTCCCGGGATAAGTAATAGCTCTTATATTTTTGGTGATAGATTTAGCTATTCGCCTATCATTAGATTAGTCAATCAATCATCCCCTCATCCCGTTTATTCATTACTGGGAAACTGGTCCCATTATCCCCAGTCGGAGCCACCATTCCAAACGGAAAAGGAGTTGTACTAAGGTCCGGACCGGGTGGTTATCCCCCAATGTTGTTGCAGCGATTTTCGAGGCATCAACAGAACCCTAGAATGGAAATTACTGATTCTTCTAACAAAAATTTCGCCGCATTTCAAGAGAAAAATATCAACTAAGTTTTTTGAGAATATAGTACTCTTCATCGAAGTTTTGTCGAGAGTCGTATCTTTCAGGAAACCAGGAAGGGAATTGTGGGTGTTGGTGTCATCGGTCCACATTTCATGATTTCAATATGCCAATTCCATGTATTTCCCCTGGCTCATAGCTACCGAGAACTCAGAAGAAGCCATATTTCCAACCACCAGTCATGAAATTGACACCAGTAGACATCTTCATTATGCGACAAAATATGCGATTACAGGGTCGGATCCGAGGCAGGTACTTGCGGCATCTGTATTTTGGACTGTAATTAGTATTGATCAACGCCCATTGATATTTCGCATTGGGATTGGACGCGTGCTGGTACAACGCATCGCTATTCTGTTCGTGTGACGGTAACCCTGTCTGGTTTACAGAGAGTGATAATGAAACGAAATACCTCTAGGTCTCAGCTCATTAATCTATTTCCTTAATTTAAAAAAAATAAAAATTAATCAAAACAATTTCAATTCAAACCTTAAATTTAACCTCCTTAACCAAATCACATGGATTAGTTAGTTCAATTTTAACCACATGTTAAATAAATCTATAATTTAATTGACAAAATAGATAGACAACCATATCTATCTGTGGAATCGATGTATCATGTCTCCTACATGAATAATGGTGATGAATTCATTTGAAGATTATTAATTAAACCATTTGTAAATTTAGTTGAGCTTAATAGTAATATGTTTTTCCTTCTCATTTTATAAAGATGTGAAAATATAATTGTTGAAAATTTGCAATTTTATATTAGATTAATTATAACTGTGAATGTATTAATAAATGTAACTTTTTAAATTTGAATTTATAATTTGATTTAAGTGATTTTTTTTAATTTTTTTTTCAATGTTGTCTTCCTGAAAGACGCTGCGACCTGCGTTGCTCTACATGCGCTAACCCTAAACCCTGCCTCCCTTCGATCTCCAACTGCGTCGCTACAGGACTCGCGTTGAGCACCAATCCATGGATGCGCCCCTGGGAGGGGCGGGATCAGCCCCCCCTCCTCATTCAGGTACACCTTCTGACAATCCTCAATCCGCATATTCTCTTTCTATAGCAGAGGATCTTCCAGGGAAAGATCTTGGCTCAGGACCTGACATCGGTGAAGATGGGAACACAGAGGCCCGCGATGCGATGGCCAATGAAAAAAACGCAAATCAAAAGTCCCCAGCGTCACAGCTAAAGGCGTCTTCGGCAACCTGCATTCCAAAAACTGCAGAAAGAATCAAAATCGACCTCCCCAGTCAAAGAATCAACAGCGAAATCCAATTCATGAAGGATCACGCTTTAATAGGCAAGTTCCTTGGATTCTGGCCAACGGAAAAGGCCCTGCATGGCTGGATCGCTTCAAAATGGAAGCCTAAAGGACAAGTCACTTTGCAGCTAGGCCCCAAAGGCTTCTTCACTGCAAATTTCAACTGCCTGGAGGACAAAACTCGCGTATTTGAGGGAGGCCCGTATTTCTTTAACTCCTCCGGTCTGTACCTTCGAGAATGGAAAGAAAGATTCAACCCTGATAAAGAAGATTTCAGCTGGGCTCCGGTATGGATACGCTTGTACTCCCTGCCTCTGGAATACTGGAACAAGGAGACGCTAATGGACATAGGCAACAGTCTGGGAGCCTTCATCAAAGTTGCAGAGGAAACCAAAAATCGAAGATACACCTCATACGCCAGGATCTGTGTTCAAATGCACCTGACCAAAGCTCTTGCAGACTCGGTAAGTCTTTTTCATGATGACTATGAATGGATCCAAACTATAGATTATGAGCACATTCCTTTTCGTTGCCGAAAATGCCATGAACACGGCCATCTATATAGGGACTGTCCCTTAAATCTTCAACCCAAAACCCCAGCCACCGATCCCAGCAAAGACTCTGAGGGATTCACCAAAGTTCCCACCCGACGCAGGCATGCAAAGAAAAATCCAGTAGGCCCAAAAAGCTCTAATACTCTTGAAACCAAGAACAGATTCATCCTTCTTTCTTCCCAAGAAAATACAGAGGATATCCATGCTACTCCTCCAGAAATCCCTCCTCCATCCGTTTCCTCCCTGAATCCAAAGGCTTCTCTGTCGTCCTCCTCTAAGGACCCCTCCAGATCTCCCAACCTGACAACATTGGGGACAACTAGTCCTAAGATTGCTCAACAATCTTCTGCCATGGAGCTGGATGTAGCTTTAGCCCTTAGTTTGCAAGATAACACTACAGAAGAAAATCAGAACACCTCGACAAAGATGGATGAGGATCCAGAGAGCATAAGCTTGGAAGGCCTGGACATCCTCAAACTGGAAACAGCATGCAAACAAAAAGAATACAATACAATCCCCCCTCTGGGAAATTGAAAGACTGGAAGGAGTTCTAACCAGGGCTCAGCATAATAAGTGTTTAGGTATCCAAGTCGGAAGTCCTTGGGATGGAAAGAAGATCTTGAAAGAAACAAAGAAAAGGGGGCGCAAAACGGATCTGCAAAGAACCATTATTTTAGGAGAAATGCTTATGGAATCTAGGAGATTCCCCAAGCTGACAAAGTTCTACAAAACCAAATCCCACTGTTCCTCATGAAGCTTATTTCATGGAATGTGAGAGGGCTAAATAGCCCCTCAAAACATAGAATGCTAAAAAACTTGATCCAGCAAGAAAAACCCACACTAGTTTTTCTTCAAGAAACAAAAAGTAACAGCATTGTTATAGAAAGGATTCTTAATAAAGTCTGGTTTGGAAGTTGTTCAGTCTCAGTAGATGCATCAGGTGCTTTAGGTGGGCTGGCAATTGTATGGAACCCGCAAGTACTCAACCTTCAGGACTTCCATGCCTCTCATTTCCTCATTCAGGCGACCTTCCATCTCATAGGAACAAACATTCATGGTCATCTCTCCAACGTTTATTTTCCGCCAAACATTCAACAAAAATTGGATCTTCTGGATACACTCACAACCCTCAATTCCAACAGGCAGTTTCCCCTATGGATTGGCGGTGGCAACTTCAACATTATCATAGCCTTGGAGGAGAAAACAGGAGGCAGATCAAAGCTAGACAGCGACAGTAGTGGCTTCAAAGACTTCATTCAAAGCAATCAATTAATGGACATGCAGACCTCAAATGGTATATACACCTGGACAAACAAACGGAGAGGATCTCAGCATATTGCATCCAGGCTAGATCGCTTCCTCATCTCGGACAATGCCATACACCTGGGCGGGGACTTTCATGCATCAATCGTGCCTCAAGCAGGATCCGACCATTGGCCCATCATGTTACAATGGACACGCCCAGGCACTAAGTGTAACAGACCCTTTCGATTTGAAGCCTTTTGGTTCTCAAATCCCAACTTTAAAAAAGTGGTCAATGAAGCCTGGAAATCCTATATTCCACCTGAGGGAGCAAAAATGTTCCAGTTTCAACAAAAATTAAAGAACCTCAAACAAGTTCTAAAAGTCTGGAATCGGACTCAGTTTGGCAACATCCTTGAGCATCAAAAACAGCTGGAGCAACAAATGTGTTCACTTCAACAGAACATAATCCTGGAGGGAAGGACAGACGAGCATGCGCAACAGGAGCAGTCCCTCTTGACAACCATTGAAGAACGAAGGCGGCAAGAAGAGATTCTGTGGAGACAAAAGTCCAGAATCCGATGGCTTAAGGAAGGGGAGAAAAACACTAAATTTTTCCACAGGTCGACCATCCAAAGAAGAATGTACAATAATATAGCCTTCATCAATAATCGACAAGGGGAAAGATTAGAAGCACATGAAGACATAGAAAAGGAATTCAAAGAGCACTTTCAGGAAATTCTCAAGGAACCACCAGGGAGTAAAGAGCAAGCCATACGCTCAATTACACAGCACATCCCAAAGATTATAACAGAGGACCACAATAACAAGCTGCTCCAACCTATCTCTAAGCAGGAAGTGGAAGAGGCCATGGCCCAACTCAAGGATGGCAAGGCACCTGGTCCGGACGGTTTCATAACCAAATTCTTTCACGAGTTCTAGGAGCTTATCAATAGAGACGTTTGGGAATTACTGGAGGAATCCAGATCAATGCACTAGATTCTACCATCCCTAAACGCTACTTTTCTGGCACTTATACCGAAAGGGGATGAGCCAAACACGCCAGACAAATACAGGCCAATTGCATTGTGTAATGTCATCTACAAACTCATATCAAAAATACTAGCGAACAGGCTCAAACCTCTTCTCCCTCTTCTTATATCGCCAGAGGAAACTGGATACGTAGAAGGGCGCCAGATAATGGACGGAATCATCCTTTCAAATGAGGTAATCCATTCACTGAAGCTTCTCAAAAAGCTAGGTATGATTCTTAAGCTAGATCTATCCAAAGCTTTTGATAAACTAAGTTGGGCCTATATTCATCAGATGTTATTGGCTTTTGGTTTCAATGCAACCTGGACAAGGTGGATCATGAATCTCATCTCCTCTCCATGTTTTTCGATCCTGCTCAATGGTTCACCCTCCGCGCCCTTCTGTCCTTCCTGAGGTATCCGACAAGGGGACCCCCTTTCCCCCTTCCTTTTTGTTCTCATGGCAGAGGGTCTCAGTTGTTTGATTCACTCGGCCATCTCCTCTCACCCCCTAAAGGGCATTCCTCTCCATGGTCTCCAGCCCATTTCCCACCAGCAGTTTGTAGACGACACTATGCTATTTGGCCACCCATCCACTCAAGAAGCTACAGCCTTTAAGTCCCTGCTCTCTCTCTTCTCTGAAGCCTCCGGGACCTCCATCAATGCCTCCAAATCCTAGCTTTTCTTCTTTAACACCCCCACTTCCACTCAAAGGAACATTGCCAAGATTCTCGGGTTCACTATAGCTGTGCTTCCCTCGAAATACCTGGGAGCTCCTCTGATTGACTCTGCTTTAAAACATGCCTCCTGGAGAACTCTTCTAGACAAACTGGAAACCAGACTCTCCTCTTGGACTTACCGCTCGCTCAATATTACTAGCAGATTCATCCTGATCAAATCAGTTCTTCAAGCGATGCCTCTTTATCTCTTTTCTATTCTAGCCGCGCCCAAATGGGTCCTCAAAACCATTCGCAATCTTCAGAGAAATTTTCTTTGGGGATCCTCTGGTCTTAATAGGAAATGGGCTCTCATTAACTGGAAAGAGGTATGTCAGCCAAAATCTGCAGGTGGATTAGGACTAAGGGATCCCCTTCAAAGCAACAACACTATGGGAGCCCGAATTTGGTGGAATTGGATCTCCAAACCTCATATACCGTGGGCACGGTTATGGCAAGCAAAATATGCACCAGGCAGTCAATGGGACGATCTTATCAGAATCAGCACCAACACTCCAGGCTCTCTGATATGGAATGCCGCCAAATTACATAGCACCTTCATCCAAGAGCACTGTTTCTGGGAAATTCACTCAGGAACATCAGCTAGATTTTGGGAGGACTCCTGGCAACAACTTCCAAAACTAGCCTCACTCTTTCACAAACCCATTTGGCAAACTTCTTTGCAGCAAAAGGCTCTCATCCACGTCCATCAATTCTGGCAGCAGCATACAACACAAGGTTTTCGACAATGGAAATCAGCCAGCACCTGGCAGGCAAACTGGCAAGGGGAAACATACACAGATATCGATCAGGAGCTAAATCATAGAAGAATCAAACACTCGGCTCGGTAAGACAAGCTACAATGGGGACACACGCCAAAAGGAATGTTTACCACTAAGGAAGCGTATCAGCTACGCTATCCATCCACGCAAGCAGAACAGGATCAGCTCTGGGACAAGGTCTGGCAACCAGGAAATTGGCCCAAGGTGTCTACCTTTTTATGGCTCTTGAGCAAACGGAGAATCCTGACATGGGACAACTTGCAAAAGCGGGGATTCATTGGACCCTCGCGATGCCCCAACTGCAATTGCAACTCTGAATCCATCGTGCATCTCATGGAAACCTGTCCTTTAGCTACTCAATTGTGGGAAAGAACTGACCAATGCAATAGAAGATCAGGAAATCGGCCGGGAGATATCACAGATACCATCAGAAACTGGCCAAAGCAACCTTTCCAAAGTCCCCTCCTCAACTCTCTGTGGAATCTCACGCCCGGCTTCATCTACTAGATTCTTTGGAAGGAAAGGAACAACAAAGTTTTCAATAGCATCAGCAGGCCAGCAGACGCTCTATGGCTTCTTCTTAAGCAAAACATCCAAGAAACTCTGGCAACTAGACAATGGCCAGTTTCAGACCTGCTAGACTCCCCTCAGGAACACCTCATCTTGAATGCATGGAACTTGGACCTCACTTTTATGGCTCTGGCCAAATCCAGACCCCCGTCGAACTCCGCCTCCCCCATCATCTGGTCCCCTCCAGCCTTCAACTCTTATAAATTGAATTTTGACGGGGCAGCCAAAGGCAATCCTGGGCCGGCTGGTTATGGCGGTGTCTTTAGGAACGAAATGGGCACAGTTTTACACATTTATCATGGTACAATTGGCAATGACACCAATAACGTTGCAGAGCTGGAAGGATTATGGACAGGTATCTGTATAGCAGAACAAAACAACTTTTTCCCGCTTGAGGTAGAAGGGGACTCTCTCATCCTAATATCAGCAGTCACAAAGATTCAAATAGGTACCTCGGCAGCTAAGATCGCCTCAAGCTGGAGGCTGCTCAGTAGAATGGAACAAATTGAGGAATGGCTCAGAATCCCCTGGAGCATCACCTTTAAGCACATAAGGCGCACTGCCAACAAAGTAGCAGATAGACTAGCAAATCAGGGAGTCGACCAGCAACACCCTTTTTTCTCAGGCCCTCTAAGTGACTCAGATGATGCACAACTCCGACATGAATGCTCTTCCTTGGCGCAACAGGACTATTCTCCCCCGGATGCGGGTGAATAGATGGCTCACAGGTACGAAGCTGGCATGGAGGAGGGGTGCGTGGCCTTCCGCAAGCGCCAGTTGTTACGGAAGCAGGTGGGCGACATGGTCTCGCACATACCATTTAATGGCAGTGTTAATGCTGCCCCTCCCGGAGTTAAGGTTATATGCAATGGCGCCTGGATTATTAATCCACCAGGCTTCTCATCTGCGCGTCTTCAGACAGAGCAAGGTTGCAGCTCCCTGCTACACCGCTTCCGCCAACTCCCACAGCTGCCAGTTGTTAGATCTGAAACAGGGGGCTCAGTCTCCACCTTATGCGGTGGGCTTGCTCCTCAAGCGTTCACCTGTCATTCCCTCTGCGTTTGTCGATCCAGTTCGTGGCAAGATGCCAAGGGAGCGACCTAGAATGGGTTGCAGACGGGGAAGTTATCGCGGTCGTGGCTCCTGCCAGTCCTCTTCAACCACCTCAGAACCTTCCTCGGACGCCTCGGAGTTCTGTTGCTACAGATACCCGGCCACAAGAAGCGACAGAGGCAGAGGAAGGGGGCAATCAACAGCGGAAGTCTGCGCGCATCACTCTCATACGCACACTGCCCGCTTTCACATTCCTTGCTCACTGGGAAATTCTTCTTTTATTGTTTCAGTCTCTGTCGAAATGTGTGAGGCAGCGGTCAGCTCAAGGGAGGTTAATCCTGAGGCTCCCCTGCAGCAGAGAATGGCTAATCAGAGCGTCAACCAGTGCCAAGACTCAGGTGGTTTGCACACTATGCAGATAAAGGCAGAGGCCGGCCCAAGTGCGCCCGCGGGAGGTGACCCTTCAAGCTCTGCTGCTCGTCATTCTGACTCAAAAGATTCAGATCACTTTGGGTGCAGAATAGTTGAAGAACAACCATCAACCTCGGAAGATGATTGATCCTGCCTGCGCCTTCAGTTTTATGTTTGGTCAGTTGACAAAGAAAGATGCTTGTTATCTCGTTGATTCTGGTCTCAGTCCTTTTTACCTGATGGTCGCTCCTAGGAAGCAGTGTTTTTCTTATATGTTAGTGTCTGTTAACGTTTATGCTTATGGTGGTACTTGTTCAAGTACTAGATGCGCACAAGTCTATCCTGGTTACTGTATGGGTCAGTTTTTAGTTGCAGTCCAGATCAATTTTGATAAGGTCATTGTCAAGTTCTGGAATTTCATGCTCTCCGAGACAGTAATTCCTGATGCAAATCATTATGTAGGTTCTCGGTTTGGCAAGTTAAGAGTCTTTTGTAAGAATGCCAACTCCATGGCTAGAACTCTTGTGGCCTCGGCCTCTCTGTAATATCATTTTGTATCAATATAGGAGTAGACTAATTGAGAAAAAAATAAAAGTGATTTTCTTTTTATTACATATTATTAATAATTTTAAAAATAAAATAAAATAAAATAATATATCTTTATTTTTAAATTATGTAACTTGGAGAAATATAATTACATATTATTAATAATTCTGAAAAGTAAAATAAAATGTAGATGTAAATACTATATCATTATTTTAAAATTATGTAAATTGAAAAAATATAATAAAAGTAAATGGTGCAGTTTAATTAATAGATAAAATGGTTTTTTTTTAATAACATGGTCTTTTTTTTTTTTCTGTAATACAATTTGAGTATAAATTATGGTTAGAAAGAAAAATACCAAAAAAAAGGGTCATGTTCTCTATTAGTTAAAAATTAAAATATAATGAATAAAATGTATAGAAATTAATGTCAAATATAATAGAACACACTAAATAATTTGTTTATTAAATGAAAATTTATAGCTTTTAAAATGAAGGGGTAAATTGGAATACAACTTTAAACTCGAAATCCACAAATTATGAAGAACAAAGAAAACTAAAAGAAATGAGTTAGGAAGAGAGGATTAGGACGAGAGGATTATGCAGAGGGATTAAAGATATACACATTGGAAAGGGTTTGAAGATCATGAAATAGTAATAAAATAGAAATAAAATATAAATTAGATAACAAATTAATATAACAAATATGAGAGAATAAGTATTTAATGATGCTAGAATATGGTATAATTTAAAATGATGTGATAATTGATATGCAATATGTTTGAAATAAAAGATGGTTATACTATTAATTATTTAATAATGGGAAGTGAGAATCATCATAATAAAATATTGTTGCAAATAAGGATTGTAGAATTTTAAAATAAAAAATTTGGAAGGAAAAGAAAGGGGAAAAGGGTGTCCAAGAAGGAAAATATTTTATTAATTAAGGTTTTTTTTAATAACAATAAAAATATATTCAATTAATAAAGGGAATTCAAAGAATATTGAAAGGCAAGACAAAAATAAAGAAAGTTTTAAATAAAAGGAGGGGATAACGGGAAAGTTAAGGTTGAGGGTCACACGAAGGACTAAGAAATAAAAAGAGCTAAGAGAAAGAGTGGGGCATGGGACATCTATGCTCATTTGAATAGGGCCTACTGAGGAAAGGGGATTTAAAATAGTAATTTGAATGGTGTTCACCTTCAAGTGCTCACATTCATAGTAGGCTCTTAATGAATTGCTTGCAAGAGAAATAAAATATTTGAAAAAGTGGGTGATGTGGTGAATACGTTATCTCAATGAATGAAAGAGAAATATTACTTATGTCTAGATATTATTCATCCTTGACACAAAAATTAGAAATAACATGCAACATTGGAAATTATCAGGCCATACTTAATCCTTTCATTAACAACCCACCCCAAGCTAGTTATTACAATTTGCTAGGAACTCGATTAGTGGTGAAGATGATGAATGAGGGGTTGCCAAGATTGACTAAGTTTATAACCATCTTATTGATTGAAGTTACAAGGTGCTTCTTAATTTCAAAAACTTTGTTGATGATGCAGGAGGATAATGACAAGCTTACACTAGGATTTTGGTTTGATCGAACAAAATGAGGTGTTTATTTTTAAAGAAATGTTTAAAAATGGAATATTTTGAGATGTAGTTATGGGTTGTGTCAATTTTGTGTTAATTTATATAGGATTTGAAAGAAAACCTTGTTTGAATTATGAAATACTTGCCATAGGAACAAGGGATTTTATAAGCCCTTAATCCCATCATGGGATATGATTTTATCTTTGGAAGATCATAAAAATTGATTAAGAGTCTTGTGAGTTTTTCATACATTTTAATGTCCTTTTTTGTTAATAATTTGGCAATGAAATTTATGGTGCCTTTGATATAAGGAAGAGAGATAAGAGCATGGGGCTAGGAGAAGCTAAAAGTTTTAGAAATTGGATTCTTAGGCCATGAAAATATATCCTAATTTGGGAGATGGGCTAAGAATCATCCATTAAGGATTTGGTAATTGGGTTCTTTCCCTCTCTAGCAATTGGGGGTCAAACATTTGAGTGGCATGAGTGAATAGGGTTTTCACGACTATGGATTTTTTAGCAAGGTAATGTTGTGAATGGGCATAGAGATACAAGTTGTTTAAATATTTTTCCTATAAAAAAAGTGGGAGGGAGATCTATTTGGAAGATGAGAGATGAGGACATCCAAAAATGGAAGAACTTGATCTTTTTCTAGATCCATGGTGAATTGGTTATGGGCGGGTATTTTGTTAAGGCATTCGAGGAAGATGATAAGAGTTGATTTTCCATGAGACCAAAAGATAAAAATATCATCAAAAAAATGGTACAAGCATTTTGGTTTCATATTCAAAGTGTTTAGGGTGATGGGTTCAAAATGTTCTATAAAGTTGCTAGCAATAACCAGGGATAGAGAAGATCTCATGGTTTTGCTTTTGGTTTGCTCATAAAAATTTCATTCAAAGGTGGACATGGTAAAAGAGAGGTAGATCTGAACAATGTTAAGATCATGGTCGACTAACTTAGAAATGAGATCAATGGCTTCAGGCATTGATTTCTTAGTGAATCGAGATACTACATCAAAGCTAACGATAATGTCTTATTCATCCAACTCAATGTCATTTTTTCAATGGATAAAGTTAGAAGATTCCGTTATGAAAGAGGATGTCTTTTTAGCAAAATATTGGTTTTTTTTAGCAAGAAAGAGACTAACGGCGTGAGTGGGATCTCCTATGGCATTGAAGATAGGGATCATGGGGATGATAGGTTTTTGAATCTTGGGTAGACCATATAATTGGGGAGTTTAAGGTTTATGAGGAATAAAATAGCTTTTAAATAAATGGTCTAAAGAGGAAGCTTTGATAGCTCTAGACAAGGAAGAGAGAAGGTTAAGAGGTTTATATTTGTACCTTGAATCTATGAATCTAAAATTATTGAGCTCATCTCTTCCTCCTATAAACGTCACACTAAAATTACTATAAATTACATTAATAATCTTGTTCCCGGAGCCATCAAATATTCCTCTTTAGACCCTTTGGTTCAAAAATGTCTTATTCCACATAACCATAAAACTCTTTGAATCTACGGCCAACCCAAGATTCACAAGCCTAATATCTCCTTGAGGCCTACTTTCAATGCCACATAATATCCTATTCATGCTCGTAGTGATTTGTTTTCTAACAAACTCCAATATTTCATTTGAAAAAAATTCCTTCATAAAGGATTCTTCCAACTTCATTCATAAAACCAAGTACTTTAACTTGTATGAAAAAGGAATTATGGTTAGCTTTGATGTAGTATATCATTTCATTAAAGTCCTAGTTCTAAAATCCATTGATCTCATTTCTAATTTAGTCGACCTTAAAATCCTTAGGGTTATTCATATATGTCTCTCTTCCAAATTCTTCTCCTTCAAAGGAAGATTTTATGAGAAAATTGAAAGCACAACCATGGGGGTATCTTGATCCCTCATTGTTTCTACCATCTTCATGGAGCATTTTGAAACCATCTCCATAAACAATTGGTACATGAAATCAAAAAGTTCGTATCATTTTGTTGATGATATCTTTTTCATCTAGCTTCATGTCCGATCTACTCTTATCACCTTCCTTGAACATCTTAACAACATCTCCCCCCATATTCAATTCACCACGGACCTAGAAAATGATCAAGCTCTTCTCTTGTTGTACATCCTCATCTCTTGTCTTTTGAATGGATCTATGAATGAAATTTATAATAACAATATGCACAAATAACAGTATCCCCATACCCATTACATCATCACTTTGCTCAGAAATCTACATTCTTAAAACCCTATTCACTCGTGCAATTTTAATTTCTAACCCCAATTTCTTCAAGAAAGAAAAAACCCATTTAAGGAATTCCCAAATGACCAATGGTTACCCTGTAATGTCTCCTCCACCACACACCAATAGACTTGAATTATTTTATTTATTTATTTGGGTATTCAACTGAGTCACATCTTCTAAAAATTGAATGATGAAAGAGTAAATATTAACAAAGATGTTCAAAGATATTTGCATCACCTTGGAGAAAAAATGCAATGATAGATTGACTAGCAATGAATTTTCATTTTCAATGTAATCCCTTTACACCATAATGACAATTGTCTAACAATCAAATACCTATTATGTCCATTTATCCATAAAGAATGGAACCATGGATCAAGGATGCGAGGTACTTGCACTTATAATTTTAGTCCTAATTAAAATTTATTTTTATTATCATCGAATCATAGATTTTATACTTAACACACCTACCTTTACTCGCGGGGACCCCTTATATAAAAATACAAATATATTCATGTGATGCTACCCTTTTTCCTATAATTAAGAGATTCTTATAATGCACTTCCACCCAAGTGTAAACATTGGTAAATAACTACTAATCTGAGAGGGATCTTGGCATGACACATGGTAATATTTATTTTTATACAACAAATTTTAGTCTCGTTATATTATTGTTGATGTTTGGTTCATACATTGGTTGATTGACACCTATCAACATCATTATGTAGGACTATATCAACGCTTGACAACAATGGCATAGTCATTAAGATGCAAAATTATTTTTAAAATTTTTGAACTATATGGAATTTGGATGAGTTGTTAAGCTCTTGGGCATAGGTTACCGAGAGATGGGATGGATCAGAAGATCTCAACCATTCATCCATGGCCACCTCCTTCCAATAGTAACGATTCTTTCTAGTTAGGTTTTTCTAACTATTTGAAGGGAATAGGGTCTTCACTTGCAGTTTTTTGTTTGTTTGTTGTTGGAGAAACTCTGACTCCATCTTTATGACGAACCGTGCTCCACTTACTCTTCGCAGTGGTCTTACTGCTCCTTGGTGCAACATTCATGTCACTAATTAGCATGACAAGAATCCAAAAGGTAGCCATACAACATGGTTGTCTCATATCGACTGTACGAAGGTAAGGGTTTATTTTTTTAGAACCTTAATCCCTTATATGTGCGTAATCCCATTTTCTATCTCCTCAAAAGGTTTCGATGTTGGAGTTTTATTTTTCGAAGTTTTTACTTCACATAGTGTGTGACGTTAACATGTTTTCTTGTAATTTTTATTGTGCAGGAGAAACATGGTTTGAGAATAAAGGGTATGCGACTTACCATTCTGGTCACCAAGTTATTTTTGGTTAACTATCCTAAGTTAACATTTGCAGGTGCTAATTGTTAGCCTCCTATTGCAATAGGTTACATATTTCATGATTGACTGTTTTAAATGCCAAATATGTCATCTTTTTCATGCTGCAAAGGTTCCATATTTCCAAGAAAATTCAGAAAAATTAAAAAATGTAAAGAGGGTATGCCCTAAAAGAATAATCAAAGGGTAAAAGGAATGAATTGGCCAAAGAGAAAAAATGAAAGAAATGAACCCCAAACAAAAGGCCAGGAAAGTGTGCAAGCTCAAATGCCACTACTATATTCCATTTTTGATGTAAAGTTCCATTTTTGAAGAGTTTTTCAGTTAAGGGAAGGCCAAACAGCTTAATCTTGGCTTCCCTAGGTTTAAATTGTTTGTTTTAGAAGATAGAGAATAAATATCTGTCCAAACTGTTTAATCTTGGCAGATTTGTAGATAGGTAGAGAAGCAAGGGCGCTCAACAGCTTAATCTGAGCCCTGGAAGGCATAAGGATCGATTTAGATAGGAGGATAGCCAAAAGAAAAGTTGAAAAGCTGGGTTTGCTAGCTCAAGTGCACCCAAACCAAAAATAAGAGAAAATGCTAGGTAAGTAGGCTAGGTAGGTAGTTCTGAGGTGGCAGAATGATGATTTGTGATTCATTTCATATTTTCAAGTGTTATATCTATTCAGATCACAAGTATAAGGCAAAATCCATTTGGAGCAGCTCAAGCGAGGCATGTCTAACTTCCCCTTCTTCCTTGTCCCCAAATCATTCACTAACATCCCCTAAAGAGGTCAAGATCTGCTTGACATCTCTTAATTTCATCATTTTTCATGACTTTTGCCTAAGTAAAGTTCTGCTTTACTTAGGAGTACTCATATCTCTTCTACAAGTTCTATTTCCCCTTTTAAGCCTAAGATTTCTATATTTAGCACTTTCTTCACCAGTTTCATATTAACTTCTAACATTATTATGTAAATCCCCATCTATTTCCCCTTCCCCTTACTAAAATATGTTTAGAATCCCCCTATTTACATATCCCCTCCCCTGGTTGAAAAATAACCATAAATATCCCCTTGGGAATTACCAAGTTTACTTGAAACTTAGTAAGAACCCTAATTTTCCTCCTTAAACATCTTCCAAATGCTTTGGACCCCTTCCAAAAGCATTAACAACCCTTCCGATGCACTAAACCCTTCCTCTGATCATAAAAGGCCCCTTTGTATTATATAAACCCTCCTCCGATCGGAGAGGCCTTCCCCCGATCGCAATAACCCTTGGCCGAATTAAAAAAACATGCCTCTGATTGGAAATTCCCCCCTCCGACGCGATATCATTGTCGGAGGTCGCAGCAATCAGTGTTTCCCCTTTATGGTTCTCCCCGATGGATGCCCCACCGATGCGATTTCGCAATCGGCATATCGCAATGTTTGTTGGTCCATATATATGCCCCATTCCCATTTCTCCAATGCGATATCACTATCGCAACCAAAGCGATATCGCTATCGGGAGCCATTGATATCACATATTCCATATATTCCACATATTTCTCGTTTACCGCATGTTCATGCATTATCGCAAATATTAAGTTATAGCGCATAAACCTAAGTTTTGTGCAAAACTTAAGTTTTAACGTTAAACCCGCATATCGCATCGCTATCGCAAATACAATATAAAGCCCTGCCCCCCAGGTTTCCCCGATTGCGAAATAGCGACTAAATCTCAGCCGTCCATCACCCCCGCCCAGATCAATGGCCCAGATCTCATCGCTCATCCCATATCGCATTGCTTTGTCGCTAAATATAAAGCCCCGCCACATGGACCCCCGCCGACGCGATATTGCGATCGCGCGGCAGCCATCGGATCTGCCCTCAGATCGACGGCCCATATTTAATCTGAGCATTTCATTTCGCTCGCCCATTACATATGTTTAAAGGCCCTCCCCAATAGTCGATCGCCGATGCGATATCAGCGATTGGCCCATCACTAATCCCATATGTATAAACCCCCCGCCCCTCCGATATGCGATATTGCGAGTAGATCTCAGCCGTTGGATCTGCCTACGCTAGATCCAACGGTCAGGATTTAATTTGAGCTACAGTAAATCGCTCCCGCCCGATTTTCGTCAAATTTTCTATGTAAAGTGATGTTTCGCTTTATATAAGGAAAATAGCCATTTTTCATAGGATTTCTATCCAGCGCTTGTGCGCGCCCAGTCAAGGAAAACAGACATTTTTCAATCGTTTTGATCGCTCCAAAGCCCAGTATTTCTCCAGAAAGCTAGCCTCTGCCCGGCACAGTTATCAGCAAGCATTCCTCTGCCATTTTTTTCAGGATTTCTTCATGGATGATTGATATTTGATTGGCCAAGCACCGATAGTATTCCAAAGGCCACGGAAAACATTTGCAGTAGTCATTTTTTCCTTGAAAGGGCAGAAAAGGGGCGATTTGACAGTTTAAAGTGTATCAGCCGCCAAGGAGAGCCCGATTCAGCAATAAAGAGTATCAGTGAAGCGGCAAAGAGTATCAGATCGAAAATATCAGTGGAAGACTTGATATCAAGGCAGGTGAACATTAAAGAGCCCCCCATCAAAGTCAAAGAAAGCGGTAAAGCCACTTAAGGCTCTCAGATCAGAGTTTAAAGCATTAAAGCCACATAAAGAGCAGTGGATCAGAGACCAATGCGCAGTTATGATAAGTGAACAGCACAGAGCCATAAGGACAGATTTCAACTCATTTTTGAGGCAGCTGCCCCAGCGCAGCACTTAGATAGATATTTTATGCATTTACTTCAAGATAAGATAGATTAAAGAACTCATTTCCCTCAGATCTGTTTAAGATCTGCTGTAATAGATATTTTTAGGATATTTTCTCTATATAAACCACCCTCAGCAATGTATTATGGGTTGGTTGGTTGATAATCCAGAGTTTAGACTTGCGCTGTATACTTTGAGAGCATCTATAATCAAAGACTGCTGGAATGCTTGGATGATGAACTGTCTGTTGTATTTTTAATGGCTGAAGAGTGACTATGGAATTCTCGTGCTTCTACATGGCTCAATAAGTGTTTCTTACCTATGTTTACAGTTTTATATATGATTATGCCACCATTCTATCACCATCTAAATAGCAGGGAGGAAGAATAGCTTAGACTTTGCTTAGCAGCACTCTATGCTCAATTTCTGTTATTTCTACATGTTTTCCTGAGAAATAGTTATGAATATGCATACTTAAATGATCATGTTTACACTGTTTCTTTCACATATGACTGTTATTTAGGAATTCTCGACTGCTCCTAGATAAACATTCATTCACCTTCCTTCTCTGTTAGCTGATGAAAGATTCTTAGTTTCCTTTCATCTCTGACCTTCATTCCATCTTTATTCCATCTTGATATTGTTCTATGTGTAGCTATCCTGCTCTATATTCCTCTTGTGACCAAGAAAATGCAACAACAAGCCCTAATCCATGACTCCATGCCCAATGGTTTGAACTTCTCACACTATGCATCCCAACTCTGCTTGAAAACATCATCCTTCCCACCAAAATAAAAACAGAACCCATGTACACCATAACTAGCCTAAAAGCAACCCAAAACAAAGCTATTTTTTAAAGAGAGAGCCATCTCTGATTGCAGGTAGGCTAGGACCTACAATCCAAAGATTGGTTTCTGGTTACCTCGGCTATATCCCTTAAGGAGCCAAGGGACAACCTGAGTGATAACATCATTGGCGACTCCGCTGGGGACAATATCAGAAAATTCCAAAAAAACAATTTAGAAGCTGGCTCCCAAGAAGAAAACTCGCAATACTAGGTCAAATCCAGACCCAAATCCACCGGCTGTTTTTGAAAATCCTAACATAATTCCAAAGATCTCTAGGAAAGAAAAACAAGAAGATCTTGCTGACTCTAGTCCTGAAACAGTTCAGCCAAGCTGTTTTCCAACCCCTGTTAAAGTTTTATTTCGTTCAACCCCTACTTCCCCTTGTTCATCATCCACCTCTCCAAGCACCTTTTCCACACCTCCATTCACTGCACATACTACCACTATTACTTCTATTATCCCAGTTGTTCCAGTTGTTCCATTTATCCATCCTGTTCCACTTATCCCTGTAAATATGGCTAACAGATATGCACCTTTACAGTTACCTGCAAATCCAGGGGCTATGCCTCAGGATTACCAAACTAAAATCACATATTTTGATGGTACTGGTTCTTGCACAACCCTGCAACATACCAAGAAAATGCAGGACTATTTTGAGAATTATGAAATAGATGATGATGGTGTAAGAATGAAGATTTTTGTCCAAAGTTTGACTGGAGATGTAAGGCCTTGGTTTAGAGCTCTTCCTGCAAATTCCATAGCTGACCCAGAGGCCCTTTACCAAACATTTCTTAACAGATGGGAGAAGAGGAAAGATCCACTGCACATTCTAGCTGAATATGACACTATCAAAAGGGGCCCTCAAGAAGCTGTCTTAGACTATTGTGCTAGGTTCAACAATATTTACAATGCTATTCCACAAAACCTTAGACCTCCACCTGATCTAGCTTTATACAAATTCCCTGATGGATTTGATTCTAACGTGGCATATCAATTAAGGGAAAGAGCCCCTCAAACCTTAGCAGAGATGTACAATATAGCTGTTAGTGTGGAGGCAAATCTGTTTGCCAAACGAAATAGAGCAAGAGTTGAGAGAAGAACTACTTTCAAAGATGAACCTTCAGCTTTTGAGCAGAAACTTGATGCAATAATGAAAGGCATGGACAGTATTGGAGATAGAGTGGGAACCATTGAAAGAAAAGCCTGACGGGAAGGACAGCAAAACAATGCTGTCAGAAACCCAAATTTTAGGAAAAATCAGAACCCAAACGTTGGAAGGGCAAGTCCTGACCATGATATAAGACCTCCTTTTCATGAAAACTATGCCGAGGAATCCACATCTAATGAACCAGCCGAAGATCCTCATATCAACTTGATGGGTCTAAAGAATGAGCAACAAGTTTTTCTAACCCAAGAAGACCAAGATGACCATGACATAAATCAATTTCGGACCAAGTCTGGAGAGTCATTTGACTTCAAACAAGGCTATGATTCAGCAGTTTATGAGGTGCACAAACAATACAAATTGAGGACCAGAACCATAGATGTGCCTGAAACTACCAAAACGAATGATAGTAGACAGCCTAAGAAGATAAAGGACAAAGCTGTTCTCGCAAAACCTGCTGATAAAACAGACCCAAAAGAAGTAATTGTAGAGGATATAACAGATATATCAGATGTCCAAGCCTCTAAAAAGTAGCCTTTTGTGTCCTTTCCCTCAAAAGACAATGTAAACGGCACTCCTGAAAGCCTTCCCAAAACAGAAATACCTCAAGATAACACTGATAACCAAGAGAAAATTGCTGAAAGTGCAATTGAAAAGGGAAAATTGGCTAGTCACAACACAAAGACCCAGTCAGAAAAACCTTTTGATTTAGAAGTAGAAATTGGTAAACTAAAGATATTTATCCCTCTATCTGAGCTTGCCAAACATGATGTATACAGACAGCAAATCAAAAGATCGCTGCAAATGCCAGAGAATAGGGATGATGTTAATATTTTAGATGATCAACCCGAATTACTTTTTGGTCCTGAAGTTGATGGTAAACCAGCACATGGAGATGTTCTACCATTCTATGTCAGTTTACACATACATGATAAAATCTTGCACAATGTAATGTTTGATTCAGGTGCTTCACACAACCTAATGCCGAAAGATGTAATGGAGAAGCTAAACCTTGATGTCACTAGACCCTACAAAGACTTATTTTCATTTGATTCTAGTCAGGTCAAGTGTTTAGGCTTAATCAAAGACCTATGTGTGTCCTTAGTCCAATATCCCAACAAAACAATCCTAATGGACGTGGTGGTTGCTGACATTCCACCAAAGAATGGCATGCTCTTATCAAGATCTTGGGGAGCAAAACTCCAAGGATCTCTCCAACTAGACCTCTCCTATGCCACTATTTCAGTCTTTGGGCAACCAAAGAGATTGTATAGGGAAACACTTATGAAATATGTGGTAAGTAGTGAGGAAAAGCCCCAAAAATTTCCTATTTACTCAATCCATTCTGATATGGATTCATTTATCCTGTTTAATGATGATATGTCTCCTCCCACTGATGATAAGCCTTTGGCTTTAGAACAAGAAACATGCATAAATGAAGAATCGGTTGCCCATACCCAAGAAACTATCAAAAAAATCAATGCAACCAGCACACAAGATGAACTCAATAAAACAGAAAACTCAAATCTGCCCACTCCTAAAATGGTTGAAACTCTCAATACTAGTCAAGAGCAAGAAATCCTATGGTATTTGGAGTTTGATGGTTCAGTTAATAAGCTAGGAGCAGGGGCAAGAGTATGGATCCATAATACACAAAACAATCATGCAGAGGGTCATGCTTATAGATTAAACTTCAGATGTACTAACAACATGGCAGAGTATGAAGCCCTCCTCTTAGGCCTTAAGCTAATCAAATATCTAGGAGCTGCAAAAGTTTCCATTCTAGGTGACTCCAACCTGATTATTCAACAGATTAAAGGCAACTTTGTTACAAATGACAATAGGCTAAGAGCTTATAGGACTGCTACCACAGAAATACTTGATACCTTCACCAAATGCAAGCTTGCCAAAATTCCAAGAAGCCATAACTTACACACACACAGCCTAGCTAATTTTGCTAGCACATGCAAGCTGCCATTTGAGCCCAATCACCATTTCTCAGCTGAAATCAAACACAGGCCTGCTGTCCCTAATAATGTCAAAGATTGGCAATTCTTTGAAAATGATGCACAGATCAACAATTTCCTCACTTTACAAAAAGAATTTTCGAGCTTAAACATTGATGAAGATGCCATGGATGACCCACAACAGCAAATGAGCCAAAATGAGCAGACTATAACAGCTGAAGCAGCAAATCAAATGCTACACCCAACCATTTTTGATGAGAAAAACATGCAAGAGCTGAAGCAAATGCATTTAGAAGAAATAGCTGAAACAGAGGCTGAAATCATTGATTTAAAAGAAAATTTTCTACCCACAGGCCTGACTCCCTTAGAAGACATATTTGATTCAAACGATGTCCCCGAAAGGCCAAAGATGCAACCATTAAATGCTGCAATTGAAGACTGTAATATTGGGACAGCTGAAAAGCCCAAAATGATTAAACTGTCCAAGTATTTGCCTCCTGATCAAAAGCCGAAATATGTTGACCTGTTTAAAGAGTTCCAAGATTTCTTTGCCTAGAGTTATGAGGACCTCAAGTCCTATGAAACCTCTGTTATTCAACATACCATTCCCTTAAAGCCAAATCAAAAGCCCTTCAAACAGAAACTGAGAATCAATCTTGTGCTTCTCCCTTTGATTGAGAAAGAAGTGAAAAGAATGTTTGAGGCTGGTATCATTGCACCCATTAGATTTTCAGAATGGGTATCCAATCTTGTTCCCACAAGGAAGAAGACAGGTGAGATTAGACTATGTGTTGACTTAAGAAATCTGAACCAAGTCTCCCTTAAAGACCACTACCCATTGCCAAAGATGGACCACATTCTACAAAGAGTAGTGGGGTCTTCAAGAATTTCTTTGCTTGATGGATTTTCAGGATTCAATCAAATACTAGTTCACCCGGATGACCAAGACAAGACAACCTTTACAACACCATGGGGAACCTTTAAATATGTGAAAATGCCTTTTGGGCTAAAGAATGTAGGTGTTACCTTTCAAAGGGCCATGGACATTGCATTTGCCAAGGAAATCCATGATTTCTTGGTGGTTTACCTTGATGACTTAACCCCTTTCTCAAAATCTGATCAAGAGCACCTTAAACACCTAAGGCAAGTATTCCTAACCTGTAGGAAATATGGCATTTCCTTAAACCCCAAGAAGTCTCTCTTCAGCCTAGAAGAAGGCAAATTACTGGGCCATATCATTTCAAAAGATGGAATTAGAATAGATCCGGAAAGGATCCAAGCCATTCTTCAAATCCCCTATCTAAGAAACATCAAAGAGTAGCAAGCATTCCTAGGAAAGATCAATTTCCTAAGGAGATTTATCCCAAACTTGGCCGAGCTGATAAGGATGCTAAATAACATGCTAAAGAAGGATTCCAAGGTAAAATGGACTTTAGAAGCCAAGCAAGCCTTTGAGGGCATAAAATCTGCCTTAACCCAAGCTCCAGTCCTCACAAGCCCTCAATTTGATAAGGATTTCATCATTTTTTCATTTGCATCTGAACATTCCATAGCTGCTGTCCTTTTGCAAAAGGATGATCAAGGAAATGAAAAGCCAATTGCATTCTTCAGCCGAGCCCTTAGAGATGCTCCCTTAAAGTACCAAATCATCCAAAAGCAGGCCTATGCCCTTGTTAAAGCAATCAAAAATTTCAGAGTTTACATTTTATATTCACATGTGATTGCTTATGTGCCAAATGCTGTTGTAAAAGACATATTAACTCAAGAAGGCATAGAAGGGAAAAGAGGCAAATGGATTGCCAATATCCTCGAGTATGACATTGAGATAAAACCCACCAAGCTCATAAAGGGACAAGGTTTAGCCAAACTGATGTCCGAAACTAATTTTCAAGCCTTAGACATTAATCAACTGGACAATGAACAGCAGCTGGTGACTCCACAGATCAGTGAAGCTTTTTTGCAATCCCCATGGTATGCTGATATTTATTTTATATTGTTAAACCTGTTTGCTCCCCCAGGGTTGTCCAGAACCAAAAAGATATTTTTAAAGATGAAAGCATCAAAGTTTTGTGTCTTAGATAGTGCCCTGTTTTGGAAGAATCATGAAGGAATATTGCTCAACTGTTTAACTTTAAATGAAACTGACAATGTTATGAAAGAATTCCATGCAGGGGACTGTGGAGGGAATTTATATTGGAAGTCCACTGTTGATAAGATATTAAGGGCTGGTTTCTATTGGCCCTCTTTGTTTGCAGATGTCAAAAAGTTTGTTGTTTCATACCAAAGATGCCAAATCTTTGAAGGTAAAAGAAAGCTGTTGCCCTTGCCCCTTAAGCCCATTTCAACCGAGAAGCCTTTTCAACAATGGGGTCTTGACTTCATTGGAGAAATCCATCCATCCTCTTTTGGCCAACATAAGTGGATTCTAACAGCCACAGATTACTTTACCAAGTGGATTGAAGCCATCCCATGTAGGCAAGCCAATGACTCCACCATCATCCAATTCCTTGAAACCAACATTCTGTCCAGATTTGGCTGTCCTGAGAAGATCATTACAGATAATGCTGCTGCCTTCAAATCCAAGAAAATGATCAGTTTTTGCCATAAATTTCACATTACCTTAGGCCACTCCACAACCTATTACCCTCAAGGTAATGGCTTGTCCAAATCATCCAACAAGAGCCTAATTAACATCATTAAGAAAGTGCTGGAAGAAAACAAGAAGAACTGGCACAAAAAGCTTGTAAATGCCCTCTAGGCAGACAGACTGTCAACCAAGAGATCCATTGGAATGAGCCCATATGAGCTAGTATATGGCATGGAGGTCAGATTTCCTTCATCTTTGGGCATTCCTATCATCAAGCTAATGCAAGAGATTCAGGCTGAGCCCAATGATATCCAAAGAAGAATAAACCAAACCATCCATTTGCAGCAAACAAGAGAGCAAGTGTACGACAGAGCTCAGACTTTACAAGAGAAGCTCAAGAAAATGTTTGACAAAAGAACCAAGGCTGAAGATTTCTTCATTGGCAACAAACTCTTAAGATGGGATTCAAGAAGAGAGGATAAAGGAAAACATGGCAAGTTTGATTTCCTGTGGAAAGGCCCCTTTATTATTTCTGCTGTGCAAGGCAACAACACATATTTTCTGAAGAGTTTGGATGGCAGCATAGTTGAAAAAGGCCCTGTTAATGGCAAAATGCTAAAGCACTATCATGATCCCTTTTGATGTATATAACTCAGCTCTATTTTTGTACATAAATATTTGTATTTTTAGCATGTTTATTTACAGCAGTCCAATAAGGGAACAACGCAGCAAATTTTGAAGGAAAGATCAAAGAAAATGCACCATTCAGATCTCTGTTTTTGAAATAATTCCAAAGAAGTGCTCAGGGCAGATTTGTATATGTTTAAAGCACGCAGAAAAAAGCAAACAACGCTATTATTTTGCAGCAAATTCAGTTAAAAAGAGTGTTGTGCGCAGGCTCCAAGAATTCAGTTAAAGCCATCAAAGAGAAGGAGGATTTTCAGTCCTACAGCAGCAGTTTAACAAGGCAATATGACCTGCTGTTCTTGGCTTTTCACAAGGAAAAGCCATCCCCAAGTGGAGCCACTGTTAGCCTCCTATTGCAATAGGTTTCATATTTCATGATTGACTATTTTAAATGCCAAATATGTCATCTTTTTCATGCTGCAAAGGTTCCATATTTCCAAGAAAACTCAGAAAAATTAAAAAATGTAAAGAGGGTATGCCCTAAAAGAATAATCAAAGGGTAAAAGGAATGAATTGGCCAAAGAGAAAAAATGAAAGAAATGAACTGCAAACAAAAGGCCAGGAAAGTGTGCAAGCTCAAATGCCACTACTATATTCCATTTTTGATGTAAAGTTCCATTTTTGAAGAGTTTTTCAGTTAAGGGAAGGCCAAACAGCTTAATCTTGGCTTCCCTAGGTTTAAATTGTTTGTTTAGAAGATAGAGAATAAATATTTGTCCAAACTGTTTAATCTTGGAAGATTTGTAGATAGGTAGAGAAGTAAGGGCGCTAAACAGCTTAATCTGAGCCCCGGAAGGCATAAGGATCGATTTAGATAGGAGGATAGCCAAAAGAAAAGTTGAAAAGCTGGGTTTGCTAGTTCAAGTGCACCCAAACCAAAAATAAGAGAAAATGCTAGGTAAGTAGGCTGGGTAGGTAGTTCTGAGGTGGCAAAATGATGATTTGTGATCCATTTCATATTTTCAAGTGTTATATCTATTCAGATCACAAGTATAAGGCAAAATCCATTTGGAGCAGCTCAAGCGAGGCATGTCTAACTTCCCCTTCTTCCTTGTCCCCAAATCATTCACTAACTTCCCCTAAACAGGTCAAGATCTGCTTGACATCTCTTAATTTCATCATTTTTCATGACTTTTTCCTAAGTAAAGTTCTGCTTTACTTAGGAGTACTCATATCTCTTCTACAAGTTCTATTTCCCCTTTTAAGCCTAAGATTTCTATACTTAGCACTTTCTTCACCAGTTTCATATTAACTTCTAACATTATTATATAAATCCCCATCTATTTGCCCTTCCCCTTACTAAAATATGCGTAGAATCCCCCTATTTACATATCCCCTCCCTTGGTTGAAAAATAACCATAAATATCCCCTTGGGAATTACTAAGTTTACTTGAAACTTAGTAAGAACCCTCATTTTCCTCCTTAAACATCTTCCAAATGCTTTGGACCCCTTCCAAAAGCATAACACCCCTTTATTATTTCACAAAACCATCTTTTTTATGCTTTGGACCCCTTCCAAAAGCATTAACAACCCTTCTGATGCACTAAACCCTTCCTCCGATCATAAAAGGCCCCTTTGTATTATATAAACCCTCCTCCGATCAGAGAGGCCTTCCCCCGATCGCAATAACCCTTGGCCGAATTAAAAAAAAATGCCTCCGATTAGAAATTCCCCCCTCCGACGCGATATCGCTGTCGGAGGTCGCAGCGATCAGTGTTGCCCCTTTAGGGTTCTCCCCGATGGATGCCCTGCCGATGTGATTTCGCAATCGGCATATCGCAATGTTTGTTGGCCCATATATATGCCCCATTCCCATTTCTCCGATGCGATATAGCTATTGCAACCGAAGCCATATTGCTATTGGGAGCCATTGATATCACATATTCCATATATTCCACATATTTCCCGTTTACCGCATGTTCATGCATTACCGCAAATATTAAGTTATAGCGCATAAACCTAAGTTTTGCGCAAAACATAAGTTTTAACATTAAACCAGCATATCGCATCGCTATCACAAATACAATATAAAGCCCCGCCCCCCAGGTTTCCCCGATTGCGAAATAGCGACTAAATCTCAGCCATCCATCGGCCCTGCCCAGATCAATGGCCCAGATCTCATCGCTCATCCCATATTGCATCGCTCCGTCGCTAAATATAAAGCCCCGCCCCATGGACCCCCGCTGACGCGATATTGTGATCGCGCGGCAGTTGTTGGATTTGCCCTCAGATCGACGGCCCATATTAAATCGCAGCATTCCATTTCGCTCGCCCATTACATATGTTTAAAGGCCCTCCCTGATAGCCGATCGCCGATGTGATATCGGCGATCGGCCCATCGCTAATCCCATATGTATAAACCCCCCGCCCCTCCGATATGCGATATTGCAAGTAGATCTTAGCCGTTGGATCTACCCGCGCTAGATCCAACGGTCAGGATTTAATTTGAGCTACAGTAAATCGCTCCTGCCCGGTTTTCGTCAAATTTTCTATGTAAAGTGATGTTTCACTTTATATAAGGAAAATAGCCATTTTTCACAGGATTTCTATCCAGCGCCGGTGTGCACCCAGTCAAGGAAAACAGGCATTTTTCAATCGTTTTGATCGCTCCAAAGCCCAGTATTTCTCCAGAAAGCCAGCCTCGGCCCAACACAGTTATCAGCAAGCATTCCTCTGCCATTTTTTTCAGGATTTCTTCATGGATGATTGATATTTGATCGGCCAAGCGCCGATAGTATTCCAAAGGCCACGGAAAACATTTGTAGTAGTCATTTTTGCCTTGAAAGGGCAGAAAAGGGGCGATTTGACAGTTTAAAGTGTATCAGCCGCCAAGGAGAGCCCGATTCAGTAGTAAAGAGTATCAATGAAGCGGCAAAGAGTATCAGATCGAAAATATCAGTGGAAGACTTGATATCAAGGCAGGTGAACATTAAAGAGCCCCCCATCAAAGTCAAAGAAAGGGGTAAAGCCACTTAAGGCTGTCAGATCAGAGTTTAAAGCATTACAGCCATATAAAGAGCAGTGGATCAGAGACCAATGCGCAGTTATGATAAGTGAATAGCACAGAGCCCTAAGGACAGATTTCAACTCATTTTTGAGGTAGCTGCCCCAGCAAAGCACTTAGATAGATATTTTATGCATTTACTTCAAGACAAGATAGATTAAAGAACTCATTTCCCTCAGTTCTGTTTAAGATCTGCTGTAATAGATATTTTTTGGATATTTTTTCTATATAAACCACCCTCAGCAATGTATTATGGGTTGGTTGGTTGATAATCCAGACTTTAGACTTGCGCTGTATACTTTGAGAGCATCTATAATCAAAGACTGTTGGAATGCTTGGATGATGAACTGTCTGTTGTGTTTTTAATGGCTGAAGAGTGACTATGGAATTCTCGTGCTTCTACATGGCTCAATAAGTGTTTCTTACCTCTGTTTACAGTTTTATATATGATTATGCCACCATTCTGTCACCATCTAAATAGCAGGGAGGAAGAATAGCTTAGACTTTGCTTGGCAGCACTCTATGCTCAATTTCTGTTATTTCTACATGTTTTCCTGAGAAATAGTTATGAATATGCATACTTAAATGATCATGTTTACACTGTTTCTTTCACGTATGACTGTTATTTAGGAATTCTTGACTGCTCCTAGATAAACATTCATTCACCTTCCTTCTCTGTTAGCTGATGAAAGATTCTTAGTTTCCTTTCATCTTTGACCTTCATTCCATCTTTATTCCAGCTTGATATTGTTCTATGTGTAGCTATCCTGCTCTGTATTCCTCTTGTGACCAAGAAAATGCAACAGCAAGCCCTAATCCATGACTCCATGCCCAATGGTTTGAACTTCTCACACTATGCATCCCAACTCTGCTTGAAAACATAATCCTTCCCACCAAAATCAAAACAAAACCCATGTACACCATAACTAGCCTTAACTCAACCCAAAACAAAGCTATATTTTAAACAGAGAGCCCTCTCTGATTGCAGGTAGGCTGGGACCTGCAATCCAAAGGTTGGTTTGTGGTTACCTCGGCCGTATCCCTTAAGGAGCCAAGGGACAGCTTGAGTGATAACACTAATACCTATTTAAAAAATAAAAAAAAACCATTGTGCATGCTCGCCACTCCTATGTCAATAAAGAGAAAATCTACCGACTGCTTGATTTTTGAGGGGTTCGGGTTTAAGATTTGTTTACAATTTATAGTGGTTCCATTGAGGGTTTTCATCTTTTTTTAAGAAACCTTTATGGTTTCGAAATCCCAGGCCTCAGCCTCTAACGGTATATGTGAGAATTGTGGGGATGGACCCTGGCTATGACCTCCTCCATCACGACTTCAGTTGTTAAGTGTACCCATTTTCTCGATATGTTATCTTCTTTTGGGCACAAGCCCTAAGAACTTGCTTTTGAAGAATATTTGTATCTATATATATGAACAATATTACTGTGGACAAATTATATTTAGTTTTTCATTCTTTTCAAGGAGTACACAATTACTAATTGTTATTCAATAAACAAAAGTAGAGTTTTCATACTCTGTCTTTTCCTAGCTTGCCTACTATACATTTTCATGATTGTGGGTTATTTGAAATTGTTGTATATTGTTCTTATTCTATGGATTACAACACTATTTCTTATGGTTGGAATATTCTCAGAATTCCTATAATTGACATTTCAGTGTTAGTTAATCTTTTCCAATCTTTTTTTTTCTATGGTTTTAATAGAGATATCAGAATGGGTTGTCTTCATAATTTTTTTTATTATACCTTAATCTAACCAGCTTTGGACTGTACTGAACCGTCGGGCTTACAAATTAGCTAGTTCGGTACTAACCCTATGTAGGAAGGGTTCCCTTCCGAGGGCCTTCTTACCAAATTAAAACTAACCCTTCAGAGAAAAGGGAAATCATAAATTTATCTTGTAGCTGCAATGCCAAAACCACATGATTAGCAATTGGTAAATAATCTTTTCATAAAGAAAATAAATTCAATTTTTTTTTATAAGACACTTACTCTTCCTGAATCCTTCAATCCCATTCCTCTACCTAATGATGTAAACTTGTACCTGTGTTTTAATAGTATTCTATTTCCTGCATACTTAATTCATTAAAGTATATGGAAGCATTGTATGATTAATATCTACAAGTGTTTTTTTTTCTTTATTTCTCTAAAAATATCTACGGTGTTCTCATTGGGGAGTTCCCATTTCATAGTCATTATTTTTCTTTGTTCTTTTTCATTGTGTGTTATCTAACTAACAATGATTTAACAAATCCATTAGTTATTTACAGGCATTGGGTACTTATCTCAAAGTTTAACATAATTTATGATAAGGTTGTTTGACCACCCAACCATAACCTAATCTCCTTCTCTTAGCTTCCCCTGAGCCACTATCCCTCAGTCTTGTTCAACAATGACTATTCAGTTTTCTTCCTTGGAGGAAACAAGTTTCTAGCAAAACTAGTACATTGGAAATTGTTTACCAACATCTATCTCAAATTGGTGTAGAGGCGTTCACTGTCCTTCTCTCCCATAGTGAAAATCCCAATATTACTAGACGAACAACATTTCTCTCCCATTGTTATTTTTTTTCTTATTTCTGGTTGTCTTTTCAAAATATGTCCTCTTTTTTATCTCTCCTGACATCTTTCTCTAGCCAATGAGAGAGAGTCCTGTTTTTTGTTTTCTTTTTCACCCTACCAGGGATCCCAATTCATTTATTTCCTTTTTTTTGTTGAATAACTATTTTTCTTTGGATTGAGCGTTATTTACTCTTTGAAAAACATTAACATTTTTTTCTTTCCAAACCATTACCATTTTTCATTATTATTCGCTATATTCTTAAGGACATGTAATATCTAGATAACAACACAAATTCATATCACATTTAATATCAAACATTGTCATTAAATACATGATATAAAATTACCAAAAGTAAAATTGTCCAAAACTTAACATTTAACTCACCTTGGTCATAAAGTTTTTTTAAATCATAGACTTAGAGGCATTACATACCCCATCTCCCGAATTAAGAATATGTTCATCGGCATGAAAATCTAATTTATAAAACTTCCACCGTCTCCTAGCCCCGTAATATTATTTCTCTTCCTTTGATTCAAGGCACCATGGATCTCATTACGGAAACCTTAATGAAAAAGGAGATTAAGATTGTAGTAAATCCCTACAAGATGCTTAATCAATTATTTTGATCCCATGATGGGATTAAGGGTACTCTAAATCCCTTGGTCCTATGGAAAGGATTACATTAGTCAAAGTTGGCATTATTTAAATATCATATAAAGGAACACATTAATGACAAAACCCATAACTATAACTCTAAATATCCCATTTCTAAATATTCTTTAAAATTAAAAACTTATTTACTTTAAATAAACCAAAATCTTAGCATCATCTTCCCATTACGTCTCCTGGATCATTGATGAAGCTCTTGAAATTAGGAATCACCTTGATAACTTTAATTGAGAAGATGGATGTAGACTCAGCCAATGTTGAAAACCCTTCATTCATCACCTTGACCACTAATCCAATTCCTAGTCAATCTCCCCCTCCCTGACTCTTTCTTTTAGCTCTCTTTTATTTCTCATTCCCCCCTGGCCATCAAACTTAATTTTCCTTTAACCCATCTCTCCCCTGCACTGCTCTTCCCACTCCACCTTTTATTTATGTTCCCTCTTCATTGTGGGATGACATTTTACTATTATTTTCATTCCATTCTTTGGGATTTGAAGCTAACTCAGAAGAATTTTTTGTGTCATTAGTTGAACCTCCATTTGGTAAACAATTTTCCTTCTTGAACGCCGACCCATCTTTTCCTTCTCCTTTCATTTACGGTTTCTATTCTCAAATTCTCCCATCATTATTTTACTGTCATCACTATCACTTCACATGAATTATTGGTATTTAGTAATATTGTATTCCCCTTTTTATTTCCAAAATATTTTGTATTTAATTATTAAACCATTTTATGTTGTGTGAAATAGAAACTATTTTACATACTTACTATATTGTTCTTATTTTATGAAATATTTATACCATGATTAAACCCTTATTTTATCATAATAATTACATTGATTCATTATCTAATTTCTATCCCATTTTTACTGTTTTTCATAATCTCGAAACCGTTTCCAATATTTATAGATTTTTTTCCCTCCAACGGTTACGTCTTTTAATCACCCTATATAATCCTCTTATTCCTAATTCATGGAATCCTTCATTCAGTTTTATTTGTTCATGATGATCAATATTGGAATTTCCACTTGAAATGTTGGACATTTCATTACAATTCATAGAGTTTGCTCAAAAAACTATTAACAATTTATTGATTATATATAATAACAAAAAAAATTAAAATAACAAAACTCTAAAATATATTCATAAAAATTAAATAATTTAATATTATGTAATCATTAATTTGTAATATTTTACATTTATAAATATACTTTAGTCATATATTGATGATAGTGAAAAAAATCAATTCTTCTATAAGTTTAAAAAACCTTGTGAGTTATATAAGTAATTGCGTTGAGAAATATGGAATTGGATTGTAGATTTCTGTGGTCAGGTTTTTTAGAATTTACACTCGGATATTCCACAGTTTTCATTTTTTCTTTGTCGACGTTTCGAGTCTAGACCCAGACTCATCATGATAATTGCATATTTTTTAGAATTTACACTCGGATATTCCACAGTTTTCATTTTTGCTTTGTCGACGTTTCGAGTCTAGACCCAGACTCATCATGATGATGATTCTGGGTCTAGACTCGAAACGTCGACAAAGCAAAAATGAAAACTGTGGAATATCCGAGTGTAAATTCTAAAAAATATGGAATTATCCAAATTCTAAAACATTGTTTTTATGAGTGCACTACAGAGGAACAAATATAGTATATTAAGGAAAGTGTATAAAATCTAGACACATGTGCTAGAAACATAAATACACGTGTGTACAAGAGAAACATGACAATCATAGGAGAATGTGCTACATTAAGTATCTAAAATCTTACACCACTTTGTATGTTAAATTGTGAAGATCACAAGATGATATGATATCAATTAGAAATAGAGTTGTGTAATTTTACACCATTCAAGTGAGGTGTTTTTTCAAAAGGTGGTTATGGACTTATTAGACAAGGGTATATACCAATGGGGTTTCACTGGGGGAGCAATACCATACTACATGAATTCATATTAGGAGATATATATTGAGGAAAAAATGACATACTATATTGGTGGATATACAGGGGGTAATGGTTTTTTATATTGGCAAGTATAAAAAATGGAGCTCAAACTTAATGAAAAAATATAAAGGGGTATAAAAAATATTAATGAAAAATGGATACCTACAATATCGAGTGAAATGAGGGTTTTTTAAATTAGGAAGCTGTATTGGGTTCATATTGGTAGGGGGTTAAATAATGTGAATTTTGGAGGTATTTTCTAATATGTAGTCAAATTAGGTGTATTGTTTGGTATGTTATAGGATGCTTCTCAACACTTATGGATGACATCCATAGTAAACCAGTTGACAGCCTATTGCAACTTACCTAGGGGGAGTTGAATTAGGGACTTGCCCGCATAGCCAAATACCCATTAACATTGGCAACAATTTGTTGAGCTAACCCCTTGTGTGTGTGTATTTAATACAAAAAGTAGTGCACCATAAATGTAGTGGCCTAGGAATAAACACATTGCGGGAAACATTTGGCAGCGATGAGTAGAGGACAACATTGTATTGTGGATCATCATGGTTTCTATCAGTTGGACCTAGCTAGTAACATCAAGATTTGGGTTAATAATGATTGACTCCAAGCCATCAATGTTGGACCCAAATGGTTGCTTGTTAGGGAGCCAATGGTTTCCCACCCCCTTTTCTTTTATAGCTTTTCTAGCTTAGAGACGAGATTAACCTCCCAAACCCTGAGATTGTTGAGAGTAGTGTGGACATGTTAGAGAGGATGTAGGCTACTCCTTACTCATGGTACATGGGGTCCCTTCATAGCTTAAGTCATTATGTTTTCCATAGTTCAAGGATCAAGTTTGAAAATTGACGTGTTTAACTAGTAGCCACACAAGTTCGATAAGGTTTGGCTAGTTAATTTTTTGTTCAATGTAATTTTCATTTATTAATTACTTTCATCTTTGGTTCTAAGAATTGTTCCATATGGTGATGCATATCTATTTACCTATGCAATAGTTCATATGTATCCTTACAGGTTCTTTGTATTGATTATTAACATTACTATAATGGTTGTCATTTCCACAATGCCTTTGCTCATTAGTGCATGGATGAAATGTCTTGGAATGATTGCAAAGATGTCTTGGCTCCCTTCCCACTAGCCAAGGGACAAATTACAATGGACTGAGGTAATGAGGTTGCTGTTGGTATATGTAAAATGTTATGATATGATTAACACATGAATTGATTTGCTAGTTTTAATTTGATATCATTGTTATAAAATTATATAAAATAAAAACATTTTATGCTCATTAGTGCATGAATGGAATGCCTTGGAATGATTGGAAAGATGCCCTTGTCTCTCTTCCCACTAGCCAAGTGACACATTACCCAATGGACTAAGGTAATGAGGTTGTTGGTATATGTAAAATGTTATGATGTGATTAACGCACAGATTGATTTGCTAGTTTTAATTTGATATCATAGTTACAAAATTATATAAAATAAAATCATTTTATGTATGATACAATCTGAATACCTTATTGTGTAGTAACATCATCTTGTGCACACAACTTGGTCACATGAAATAATCCACTAGTGGTCTATAAGGGGATAGATTCCCATATTTTCCAAATGCCTTTGAGTTTTGCGCTGTTAATTTGTTTCCTTACATTTGAAAAAGATAAGCTCTTAGCCAATCAAAGAAATTTTTAGTTTATACTCCAAGACCAAAATGTGGTTTCAACCAAGTTAATATTTGCAAGAAATCTGGTATATTATAGTATCATTATTGTGGCTAAAATGCCGTCATGAGATTTCAAGTAGTGTCTAGCCTTAGACCCATACATGAGACTAATTACTACCCTTTGTTACAGTTTAGCCTCATGTATGGCAGGATTTTAGTATTTGTTATTTTTATAAAGTTAAGTTTTTTAATAGTGTATATATATATATATATTCTCAGAAAAGAAAAACCTAGTTTCTAATGACAAAGTTGGGTAGTGTGTATATATATAGATATTCTGAGAAAAGAAAAACATAGTTTCTAATGACAAGGTTGGGTAGTTGAAAATTAGTTGAGGATAAGAAACTAGAAAACAGGATAAAATAAATCAGGACTGAGCTCAATATGGTAGTGGGCATTAAGTTATTGGAACTTTCAATGACGTAATGGATTGATGTAATTCCATCTCATACTCTGTTCGATTCTAAATCTTTAGATTTATTTGTATTTATAGCTCAATATAGTAGTGGACGTTCAACTATGGGTACTTCGAGTGAAACATATTTTTTCTAGACGTAACCTTTAGATTTACTTTTATTTATAGAGTAATTTTATTTGGTTATAAATTAAACTTTTTACGGAAGTAACAATGGGCACTATTTATTTTCCATCGTTGTCGGCAAGTATTGTATCTGTCTCCCAGACTTGTTACGCTGAAAGGCATTTTCTCTATGGATTTCGGTGTGTAAACACTGTTCCATTTCGCGATCAAAGAGCTTAATTTTTATTGTCCTCCAACCAATCAAAATTTGACACGTGTTCTCCTTTTTCCAATAAAAAAGTCACATGTGTAACCGTGACTGTCGAACCTGTCGATTCATCTGTTACGCTACCGTATTAACCTCAAGGGCTTGCGGATATAATCCAGAGCATAGCTAGTGCAACAGTTCATCCATATCGAGATCGAGAGACTGGATAGAAAACCTAGTCAAGGCCAAGTCGACGTCTGAGTTGCGAGGCGGCAACAACGGTTACGATGGCGAGGTTGAGGGTTTGATCCATGCATACAACAAGATTTTGAGAGATTTTGGTGGAGTCATCATCCAATTATGATCCTCGTAACTACAGCCCAGATGAAGAAGAGCGAGACACATATACATTCAATCAATCCTTTGGTAGTTATATTATTGTTGTAAGCATTTTTGAGTTCGTTGTTGGGCGTCTATCCAAGGGCGGGGGCTCTGTCTTAGGTCTCAGGATTTTCATGAAGATCCTTATGTCAGATTCAATGATTCTTTTCATCTAAAGCATATAGAAAATTGTGTGAAAAGATTGAGAACCATACAAAGGATTCACTAAACAATTCCCAATTTTTTTTACAAAGCCTTTTAATGGTGGTATGTCCTTTGTAAATAAAAGCGATGACAAGGAAATGGAATCATTATGAATTTTTGTACCTCGTGGCACTATCATGGTGGTTGCCAAGTGAACAACGTACTCAATGATAAATACCAAGTTCAAGGGATTTATTCTCTTAGGGTGATTGATGGATCAACCTTCAATAGATCTCCTGGAAGTAATCCCCAAGCCACTGTCATGATGCTGGGAACTTAAGGATATTAAATTAAGCTCCCCTTTATTAGTTTCGCGAGTATCTTCCAATTTGTTCCTAGTTTTAACAAATCAATCTGTGATTCGCTGCTTCAATAATAATTTCTTTTTATAATTCCAATCAATTTCTTTTGATTATTTTTATGTTGTGTGCATAGATATATGGGTTTGCAAATTCTAAAGGACATATTTTCAAAATCTCAATAAATCCTGAGCAGCTGAACCGCTTGAGCCCATTTATAAGTATGACGAATTCACCAATGCCACTTTTAGATTTGCTTCAATGACAATTCCGTTCCATCTTCTCGTAATTCCATTAGATTTCTTCTGATTATTTTCATGTTGTGCTCACAGATACATGGGTTGGAAAATTTTAGGTTGAGTGGCTGTCAAATTCTCTGAATCCTCATTGGTTGAACCGATTGAGCCCAGTTATAAGTACGATAACTTCAGCAACACCACTTCTGTGATTGAATAATTTAGAAGAAAGCATCTGATGTAAAGGATTTCTATGTTCCAATGTTCCTTCCGAGCTGCAGGGAGTAAGCACAGATACTACTTTTATTCTCTCTATTGAAAGTAGAAATTTATGTTACTGTCCACAATGCTTCTAAAGGGAACTCTAATGTGTGTGTGAGCGCTCTGTGTTTAGTGATGTCTCACACAAATTCATTTAGTGGTAAATACTTAATAGAGATTAGGGAAATGGAGCAGTTTAGTCGTGACAAATTCGATGCCATGGGTTTTAATCAGAGAAGACTGAATGCTGATATACTGAGAAGATATAGACATCATTTACAGAGCACATCAGACGTATGTATTGCAGCTCAGTGGGATTCAAATTTTTTATGAACTACGAGAAATGGTAACTGGTTATCCAATCAATATTGTTAATTGAATTCAACGTTGGATGTGAGTTATCTTTTTTTTAGTTTTTTCCATGTTATGTCATTTTCAATGAGAAATTGAAGAATGAAAAGTGAATAAACGAAACATTCTTTGGCTATTTTTTTCCAATGAGAAATTGAAGAATGCAAAGTGAATAAATGAAACATTGTTTGGCTATTTATTTTCCCACTCTTCTTATCCCTGTTCCTTTGTACCTCACCAAATTACTAGTTTTATATAATGTAACCAAAATATATGTTTTGCTGCTAATATTAGTAGGGAATTTATTTTATGAATAATTGTGTCGGTTGAGAAATTTTGTGTAGAACTGAGTAAAAGACAAGTTTTGAAGTAACAATGGGAAAACTGGTCTCGATTGGAGATTGAAGAGAAAAGATAGAAGTGGGGATCAAATAAATAGAAGAATATCATGTATAATGATTAAAAAATGGCACTGGATACTATGACTTTCATAAAGAAGCAATTTAGAATAGACTTCGATGCTAATTTCAATAGAAGCAACCTAGACTAGTCTTCGATGATGATCTCAATAGATTAAAGCTGGCATGTTTGTACCACAAAATCATTAATTCCACTATGCCCTAACATGAATTAATCAATGATATTGTAATTATTGTTGTTTATTTTTAATTAAATCTTCTATATATTGATTTATTTAAATGGTGAGATATTTTTTCTGGATTCATTGTTTTATAATTTCTATAAAGAGATAAAATTGAGGCAAAATTAATATTGTATTGTTTTTAAACAATTTTTTATTGTCTTTAGAGATATGGTAGCTGGAGTGAAAGACACATTGTAACAATATATCTTTTTAAATCCCAATTATTATTTTTAGGGAAACAAAAATGAAATTGTCTCCTACAATAACGCTTGTGTTATATATTGCCTTTGTAGAGACCATTTTTAAAACAATAATTTGAAACACACTTAAACACAATATTTAAAATAATACACAGTTTTTTTTGGTCTCACGTAAAGACAATTCACCCAAAACTTATAATAAATATCATCTTAAAACCCCCTAGTGTTGTTATGACAAAACTATTTACTTACATTCTAAAAACTTTCAATTTTATATAATGATTTCGATAACTTATCCTTGACTAAATAGGATCACAATATAGATGAAAATATTTTGAAATAATTGAGCTTATTTTTCATTTTTATTTTTTAAATCCATCCGATAAATCCTATCTCGTAAAAGATCCGATCTAAATTTAGTTCAAAAAATATTCGATTCATTGCTTGTGTATGCGTTTGCATTTGCCCACCATATTATGGATGAGATACAATACTATTCCTTACCAACCATAGAGTGGTCTGTAGACAAATGCAGCTGACGATTTTGTTGAACATAAGAGTTTATGTAAATTATATTATTTACAAGGATAAACCTTAGATATAAGTTTACACCTGAAAACCCTTTATTTATCAAAGTATTCAGGTGTGAACCTCAGTATCTGGTGAGGCAAGACGAGAAGCAATGGCAGAACGATACATAATATCACGAGGGCTAGAAGTTTCCCGAAGGTTTTTCCTCAGTATCTTTGCCTTCTCTGGAGTCAAACGCCCCCTTACAAACTTGGAACGCTTGGCTGAAACTTGCTCCATTTCTTCTTCAATATCATCTGAACTCTTATCGATGGCATTGCCTTTTGTTTTTGACTCGTTTATTTGAAAGTCTGCCCGCCGGTCCTGATCAGCCTGGAACCAATCAAGGAGAGGAAGCCACCATCTCATGGCTCTTCTATCCAGAGTATCTGAAGGAAAAATACCATTCTCTCTTCCTGCTATCGTTAGCTTTTCGCTAGCATTCTCACTATCAGAGTGAATTGATACATTACTGTTACTGGAGTAGCTGCGTTTCCAAACATAAATCCTTAGAGAAGAGCTACCTCCAGCTTTGCGTGAAAGAAAATTCTTGCCATGGCATAGAGTCGTTTTCTCATAGAACGGTCTGTACTCCAAAACTCGACATGAAATAACAGCAATTCAGGCAAAGCAGGCTGGCTATAGAGTAGCAAAACAAAATGAAGATCAAATTATTCAATGCGGATGTATCCTGGCAGCCTATCTATGTGCAGTGTGCACCAGGTCATATAACAGAGAAAACCAGAGAGCAATTAAATTACTCAGTGCATATGAAGCATGGGATTCTATGTATAAGCATATAATCATATGTGGGGCTCATATATATATATATATATATATATATATGAACTATACATATACGATTCTTCCCCAAAGCTCGAATATCTGATGACGCGTTTAGAATTCTAAGCCCAGGAATTATCCACGACGATTTCGTTCCCCGTCCATATTTTATAAATAATTTCACTATACTAAAACCAAAAAATGAATCATGGCGATTTTCTCAATATGAGATTTCATGAAAACCGTTAGAGGAATTTTCTTGTTGATGCCATTGGTCCACGTATTCACTATGTGAACTCAAGCGTTCCAAGTTGGGCCACGTTATATGTTTTCCAAATGAAATTCCATGTATTTTCCCCGCGCCAGTGTTGGGGATTTTTCTGGTAAAATCCCAAAAACAAAGAAACTACACAATGCTCTGTTTCTCTTTCTCTCCACAACATCTTTTGTGCACAGGGAAACTTTAATTTTTTTTATCTGAGAACAGAGTATTACACCCAGAAAAAGATTTCTATTCATTAAAACAAAATGCCTGATACAAACTTCATCCTCTTTTACTGAGAGGGATTCACCAAAAACACATTCAGCCAACAAAAAACAAAACTCTGTCTTCACCTGAGATTTACACTGTGTTGGGTTTACTGCTGTAAAACCCCTTTTACATTCACTGCTGTGAAAAATATTTTTAACACATACTGCTGAAAAAAAATTTATATGCAGCTCCACAAATAACAATTATATGCATATACTCCCCACACTGCTGTGCAATATTTACCTTGCTTCACTCTGGTCAAAACAAAAAACATTCTTGCTGCTCCCCTCTTTCGCTGCTGCGCCTTTCTCATTTCACAACATGTGCTGATGTAAAATATTACAACTTCGAGCATTATTCATTTGGCTCGTTATATCAAAAATGAAACACATACATGTGCTTCCCCTTTCGTTTGGGCAACCAACAAAAAAAACAACTTACATTTCAATCTGGTTTTCTTTTGGTTCGAAACCCTGTGCAGTATACACACCACGCATCATTCTATGCACTGCTGTGCCATATTCGCATTAGCATTATACAATACTCATCTCCGTTTTGTTTTTCATTCACATATTGCACTGCTGTGCAAAACTCGAGTCTCATCACAAAAAGTCAACCCAAAACTATGCACTGCTGTGCATCTCCCTTGGTTTTTTGGCTGTTACGAGTTATCCCTATTTCCATTCAACCATCGCGCTGCTTGCATTCACATTGTTGTGCGTTGAAATTTCACACACAGGCGCAACTGCTTCTCCCATTTCATTTTATAGTCAACCACAAAAAAAAAGCAGGATAAAACCTTTTTGTTTTTTACTCGTTCCATGTGCTAATGGAAAAACATATTACAGCAGCGAACCATTTTGTTTTTCACTCTTTATATGAATGAACCCAAAAACAAAATTATACATGATATATTTTTTTAATAATTTAAGCCATTAAAATTTCACCAGCTATTTACGAATGCCATTTAATTCTCAGCATGGCGATCAATTCTTTTACTGATAAGTCGGCGGTCAAACTGAAAGTTTGATTTTACTCCACGCAAAGTATTTAATTCGTTGCAGGCTCGTATGCAGGTTTCAAACGATCAACGACGGAGAATGATGGAGCAGATCGGACGGCGGACAAGAATATCGGGAGGCCTCTTCCTGCTGAACGATAGCGCCCGAAAAATGACCACTGCTTACGTATGCAGCGAACCACGTGGCTGCATTATATTGTATCGGGCCCTTGTGTACGGAAACTGCTTGCAGGTCGAAGGCGGTCCGATATGCTGGTGGTTTTGGAGGAGCGGTTTCATGCAGTTCGTTGTTGTCCACGTCCGCCTGCACGGTGTCTGCAACCTGCAGTTGGAATTAATATTCCAACACTCCCCTTTAATTTCAACTGCTGGGCGTTCAATCATACCCAAACACTTCCTCACATAGAGGGATTCACCAACACTGCTGTTACAAATACATCTTCCTCACATAGAGGGATTGACCAACTGCTGTTACAAGAATATCTTCCTCACATAGAGGGATTCACCAACACTGCTTCTGATGCAGTTCCACAAACAACAAAATAGTCTTCCTCTTAACAGAGGGATTCACCTGAGACTGTGCTGAAGAGCACCTTTCTCATGACAGAAGGATTCACCACACTATGCTGAAAAGCATTTTCCTCTTGACAGAGGGATTCGCCATGACACTGTGCTGAAAAGCACCTTCCTCTTTAACAGAGGGTTTCACCAAATGACTGCTTCAAGTGCAGTTCCAAAACAAAACATTCATTGCACTGTTGTGCATACCCATTACATTGTTCTTTTATGCTGCTGCATATTCTCTGCTGCACTGCTCTTACATTTACTGCTGTAAAGAAAAATTTCTTTTACATGTGCCGCTGCCCATTACATTTCATTTCTTCAACAAAAAAAACTTCATGCTGCTGCATTTTTCATATTCACACTGCTGTGTGTTTTTACTACATATTCTCCAACAACAAAAACAAGACTTATATTACCCTTTTCACTGATGTGTGAAAAATTTCATTGCATTCTCAAACACTGGGCATTTACGCTCTGCTGCGTTTTGCCCTCTTCTCATTTTCCTCTCACTGCTTTGCGTTTTCATTACCAATACAAAACATTTCCATCTGCTGTGTATTACACTCACTCTGCTGTGAGTATATTCTCTCACATTACATAAAAGGAAAACTACATTTCATTGCTATGCATTTCAATCCATGTGTTCCACAAAAAAAAAATTTCCATGCTGCCCCTGTTCTATGTTCTGCCTTTGCACTATTGTGCGGGTCTCCTTGCTTTGCATTTTTCTTATCTCGCTGCTGCACTTCACATTTCAACGCTGCCCCTTTTTCTTCTCCGCACTTCTGTGCACATTGTATTGCATATGTGATAAAAAACAAAGCAAAAACATTACATTTTTCATCATCGCTGCATATTACATTTCAGAGAGATTAACAAAAAGATTTCATTTGCGACTGCTGCGCTGCAATACATCCTCCACGCAATCTCCATGCCCTGCAGATTTTTTTTCTCTGCTTTTATGGCAGATTTAATTCCATATCTCTCCCCTATAAGGATCTTTATAAAAAAATCACTGTTAATATATTTCAGCAATAATGTTCAAGAATTACAGGCTCCCCTTTAATGTATGCCTTGTTTTCTTTCAGCAAAGTTTTCTCAAAAGAAACTTAGATCAACTAGGGAGCTCAAGGGGCTTTCAGGCTGTATTTCCTTCCTTCTCCATACTTGTGTAACTTTCTTCTTTTGTGTGGGTCTAGCTTGTATAGGAGCCCATCTTAAGTTACAGTCACGTGCCATATGCCCAATGTTATGACACTTGAAAAATTCAACATTGTTCATGAATAAAAATTCATGATTTCTTATTGCAAAATTATTTCTTGGAGGTTGTAGGAGACCACAACATCTATCTCTATGAAATGCTCTACAGTCTTTTGCCATATGACCAAAGTTTGAGCAAGCATAACAATAACCAAAAAATGAATTTTGGTACCTGGGAGATGGAGGTTTTCTTGATGCACTTCTGAAGCCTTGCTACCTTGAGATCCTTTGATGATAACCATTGCATCTTGCCTCTTTGACATCAGCTACATTTCTTCTTGGAGCTGGTTTTCTACTTGGAGTAGGATTTCTTCTATTGTAGCCTTGATCTTTCTCCTTGCCTTTCCTGGAACTAGGAGCATCACCATTTCTTTCTACCTTCTTCACATCTCCTTTGCTTAGAGCATTTTCATTCTTGTTTGAGGGTTCACCTACATACCCAAGTCCTGATTTATCAGATGGAGATCTGTGATAACTGAGCATGTCATCCAAGGCTTGAGAGCTCTTCATGATTTTGTTCATCCCTTCAACCTTTTTCCTGAAGAGGACAATCTCTTCTTCCAATTTTTCACATTCATTATTTTTCTTTGTAAGATGTTCCTCAGTTTCTTCCTTGCTACGAGTAGCTTCAGCTGCTGCTATTTTAAGGGAGATTATATCTGACTTCATTTTGGAGATTTCTGCTTGACTGCTCTCCATTTTCTTTTCAGCTTCTTGTGCCTGCTTCCTGGCTTCTTGTAGTTCAGACTTAAGGGAGGAGACCTCTACCTTGTACTGTCCAATCTCTTCTACAAGTTTGTTCACTCTCTTGTGCCTTTGCTCAAGTTGATTTGACAAGGCGTCTTCCTGTTTCTTTGCTCTATTCAACTGATTTGTCATGGATATGACTTCTTCATGATGTTTCCTCTTGCTTTCATCAAGTTCCTTCTTAAGCTTGGCGAGCTCTTCATCCCTTTCTTTTACTTGAAGTTTGATGAGGTCAACCTTCTCACATTCAGCTTCTATGATGGGTTCAGAATTTTCTTCTTCACTGATGGTCATGGTCAGTGCTCCCTTTGCATGAAGTTCATGCAGTCTGTCCCAAATATCCTTTGCTGATGAATATTTTCTTAGATTCCTCTTTATAGAATCAGGGAGTCCATCCAAGATAGTCTTTGCTGCTTTTGCATTGTACTCCTTGGATTCTCTATCCATCTTGCTGTCATCAATCACTGATTCCCAGATTTCAACCCCTTGAGACTGTAAGACAGCCCTCATTTTTATTTCCCACATATCAAAATTTCCATTAAACTTTGAAGCCTCAAATAGAATGCTTTCAAATAGATTGTTTTCTATTTTAATAGAAGAGGGAGACACAACCTTAGAAGGTTTGGAGACTTTTTTCTTTGACCTTGCCATTCTTGCACTTTTCAAAACACTTGACTATGTATCTTAAAACATTGACTGCTTCAGCAGTAACAAAAAGAAAACTTTGAGGAATACCTGAATCTTTTTGCCTAAGACTTCACTCTGTTGGAGAAGACTTGCTGCTGCAACAAGATTCTTTCCTTCAGCTTCTTTGACACTTCAAAGAGCCTGAACAAGCTCTGTCACCATCAAAGAACCTGGACCAGCTCTGATACCACTGTTGGGGATTTTTCTGGTAAAATCCCAAAAACAAAGAAACTACACACACAGAGACAATGCTTTGTTTCTCTTTCTCTTCACAGCATCTTTTGTGCACAGGGAAGCTTTAAATTTTTTTTTATCTGAGAACAGAGTATTACACCCAGAAAAAGATTTCTATTCATTAAAACAAAATGCCTGGTACAAACTTCATCCTCTTTTACTGAGAGGGATTCACCAAAAATACATTCAGCCAACAAAAAACAAAACTCTGTCTTCACCTGAGATTTACACTGTGCTGGGTTTACTGCTGTAAAACCCCTTTTACATTCACTGCTGTGAAAAATATTTTTAACACATACTGCTGAAAAAAAATTATATGCAGCTCCACAAATAACAATTATATGCATATACTCCCCACACTGCTGTGCAATATTTACCTTGCTTCACTCTGGTCAAAACAAAAAACATTCTTGCTGCTCCCCTCTTTCGCTGCTGCGCCTTTCTCATTTCACAACATGTGCTGATGTAAAATATTACAACTTCGAGCATTATTCATTTGGCTCATTATATCAAAAATGAAACACATACATGTGCTTCCCCTTTCGTTTGGGCAACCAACAAAAAAAACAACTTACATTTCAATCTGGTTTTCTTTTGGTTCGAAACCCTATGCAGTATACACACCACGCATCATTCTATGCACTGCTGTGCCATATTCGCCTTAACATTATACAATACTCGTCTCCGTTTTGTTTTTCATTCACATATTGCACTGCTGTGCAAACCTCGAGTCTCATCACAAAAAGTCAACCCAAAACTATGCACTGCTGTGCATCTCCCTTGTTTTTCGGCTGCTACGAGTTATCCCTATTTCCATTCAACCATCGCGCTGCTTGCATTCACATTGTTGTGCGTTGAAATTTCACACACAGGCGCCACTGCTTCTCCCATTTCATTTTATAGTCAACCACAAAAAAAAGCAGGATAAAACCTTTTTGTTTTTTACTCGTTCCATGTGCTAATGGAAAAACATATTACAGCAGCGAACCATTTTGTTTTTCACTCTTTATATGAATGAACCCAAAAACAAAATTATACATGATATATTTTTTTAATAATTTAAGCCATTAAAATTTCACCAACTATTTACGAATGCCATTTAATTCTCAGCATGGCGATCAATTCTTTTACTGATAAGTCGGCGGTCAAACTGAAAGTTTGATTTTACTCCATGCAAAGTATTTAATTCGTTGCAGGATCGTATGCAGGTTTCAAACGATCAACGGCGGAGAATGATGGAGTAGATCGGATGGCGGACAAGAATATCGGGAGGCCTCTTCCTGCTGAACGATAGCGCCCGAAAAATGACCTCTGCTTACGTATGCAGCGAACCACGTGGCTGCATTATATTGTATCGGGCCCTTGTGTACGGAAACTGCTTGCAGGTCGAAGGCGGTCCGATATGCTGGTGGTTTTGGAGGAGCGGTTTCGTGCAGTTCGTTGTTGTCCACGTCTGCCTGCACGGTGTCTGCAACCTGCAGTTGGAATTAATATTCCAACACTCCCCTTTAATTTCAACTGCTGGGCGTTCAATCACACCCAAACACTTCCTCACATAGAGGGATTCACCAACACTGCTGTTACAAATACATCTTCCTCACATAGAGGGATTGACCAACTGCTGTTACAAGAATATCTTCCTCACATAGAGGGATTCACCAACACTGCTTCTGATGCAGTTCCACAAACAACAAAATAGTCTTCCTCTTAACAGAGGGATTCACCTGAGACTGTGTTGAAGAGCACCTTCCTCATGACAGAGGGATTCACCACACTATGCTGAAAAGCATTTTCCTCTTGACAGAGGGATTCACCATGACACTGTGCTGAAAAGCACCTTCCTCTTTAACAGAGGGTTTCACCAAATGACTGCTTCAAGTGCAGTTCCAAAACAAAACATTCATTGCACTGTTGTGCATACCCATTACATTATTCTTTTATGCTGCTGCATATTCTCTGCTGCACTGCTCTTACATTTACTGCTGTAAAGAAAAATTTCTTTTACATGTGTTGATGCCCATTACATTTCATTTTTTCAACAAAAAAAACTTCATGCTGCTGCATTTTTCATATTCACACTGCTGTGTGTTTTTACTACATATTCTCCAGCAACAAAAACAAGACTTATATTACCCTTTTCACTGCTGTGTGAAAAATTTCATTGCATTCTCAAACACTGGGCATTTACGCTCTGCTGCGTTTTGCCCTCTTCTCATTTTCCTCTCACTGCTTTGCATTTTCATTACCAATACAAAACATTTCCATCTGTTGTGTATTACACTCACTCTGCTGTGAGTATATTCTCTCACATTACATAAAAGGAAAACTACATTCCATTGCTATGCATTTCAATCCATGTGTTCCACAAAAAAAAAATTTCCATGCTGCCCCTGTTCTATGTTCTGCCTTCGCATTGTTGTGCGGGTCTCCCTGCTTTGCATTTTTCTTATCTCGCTGCTGCACTTCACATTTCAACGCTGCCCCTTTTTCTTCTCCGCACTTTTGTGCACATTGTATTGCATATGTGATAAAAAACAAAGCAAAAACATTACATTTTTCATCATAGCTGCATATTACATTTCAGAGAGATTAACAAAAAGATTTCATTTGCGACTGCTGCGCTGCAATACATCCTCCATGCAATCTCCATGCCCTGCAGATTTTTTTTCTCTGCTTTTATGGCAGATTTAATTCCATATCTCTCCCCTATAAGGATCTTCATAAAAAAATCACTGTTAATATATTTCAGCAATAATGTTCAAGAATTACAGGCTCCCCTTTAATGTATTCCTTGTTTTCTTTCAGCAAAGTTTTCTCAAAAGAAACTTAGATCAACTAGAGAGCTCAAGGGGCTTTCAGGTTGTATTTCCTTCCTTCTCCATACTTGTGTAACTTTCTTCTTTTGTGTGGGTCTAGCTTGCATAAGAGCCCATCTTAGGTTACAGTCACATGCTATATGCCCAATGTTATGACACTTGAAACATTCAACATTGTTCATAAATAAAAATTCATGATTTCTTATTGCAAAATTATTTCTTGGAGGTTGTAGGAGACCACAACATCTATCTCTATGAAATGCTCTACAGTCTTTTGCCATATGACCAAAGTTTGAGCAAGCATAACAATAACCAAAAAATGAATTTTGGTACCTGGGAGATGGAGGTTTTCTTGATGCACTTCTGAAGCCTTGCTACCTTGAGATCCTTTGATGATAACCATTGCATCTTGCCTCTTTGACATCAGCTACATTTCTTCTTGGAGCTGGTTTTCTACTTGAAGTAGGATTTCTTCTATTGTAGCCTTGATCTTTGTCCTTACCTTTCCTGGAACTAGGAGCATCACCATTTCTTTCTACCTTCTTCACATCTCCTTTGCTTAGAGCATTTTCATTCTTGTTTGAGGGTTCACCTACATACCCAAGTCCTGATTTATCAGATGGAGATCTGTGATAGCTGAGCATGTCATCCAAGGCTTGAGAGCTCTTCATGATTTTGTTCATCCCTTCAACCTTTTTCCTGAGGAGGACAATCTCTTCTTCCAATTTTTCACATTCATTATTTTTCTTTGTAAGATGTTCCTTAGTTTCTTCCTTGCTACGAGTAGCTTCAGCTGCTGCTATTTTAAGGGAGATTATATCTGACTTCATTTTGGAGATTTCTGCTTGACTGCTCTCCATTTTCTTTTCAGCTTCTTGTGCCTGCTTCCTGGCTTCTTGTAGTTCAGACTTAAGGGAGGAGACCTCTACCTTGTACTGTCCAATCTCTTCTACAAGTTTGTTCACTCTCTTGTGCCTTTGCTCAAGTTGATTTGACAAGGCGTCTTCCTGTTTCTTTGCTCTATTCCACTGATTTGTCATGGATATGACTTCTTCATGATGTTTCCTCTTGCTTTCATCAAGTTCCTTCTTAAGCTTGGTGAGCTCTTCATCCCTTTCTTTTACTTGAAGTTTGATGAGGTCAACCTTCTCACGTTCAGCTTCTATGATGGGTTCAGAATTTTCTTCTTCATTGATGGTCATGGTCAGTGCTCCCTTTGCATGAAGGTCATGCAGTCTGTCCCAAATATCCTTTGCTGATGAATATTTTCCTAGATTCCTCTTTATAGAATCAGGGAGTCCATCCAAGATAGTCTTTGCTGCTTTTGCATTGTACTCCTTAGATTCTCTATCCATCTTGCTGTCATCAATCACTGATTCCCAGATTTCAACCCCTTGAGACTGTAAGACAGCCCTCATTTTTATTTCCCACATATCAAAATTTCCATTAAACTTTGAAGCCTCAAATAGAATGCTTTCAAATAGATTGTTTTCTATTTTAATAGAAGAAGGAGACACAACCTTAGAAGGTTTGGAGACTTTTTTCTTTGACCTTGCCATTCTTGCACTTTTCAAAACACTTGACTGTGTATCTTAAAACACTGACTGCTTCAGCAGTAACAAAAAGAAAACTTTGAGGAATACCTGAATCTTTTTGCCTAAGACTTCACTCTGCTGGAGAAGACTTGCTGCTGCAACAAGATTCTTTCCTTCAGCTTCTTTGACACTTCAAAGAGCCTGAACAAGCTCTGTCACCATCAAAGAGCCTGGACCAGCTCTGATACCATTGTTGGGGATTTTTCTGGTAAAATCCCAAAAACAAAGAAACTACACACACAGAGACAAATGCTCTGTTTCTCTTTCTCTCCACAGGATCTTTTGTGCACAGGGAAGCTTTAAAAAAAAAATTATCTGAGAACATAGTATTACACCCAGAAAAAGATTTCTATTCATTAAAACAAAATGCCTGATACAAACTTCATCCTCTTTTACTGATAGGGATTCACCAAAAATACATTCAGCCAACAAAAAACAAAACTCTGTCTTCACCTGAGATTTACACTGTGCTGGGTTTACTGCTGTAAAACCCCTTTTACATTCACTGCTGTGAAAAATATTTTTAACACATACTGCTGAAAAAAAATTTATATGCAGCTCCACCAATAACAATTATATGCATATACTCCCCACACTGCTGTGCAATATTTACCTTGCTTCACTTTGGTCAAAACAAAAAACATTCTTGCTGCTCCCCTCTTTCGCTGCTGCGCCTTTCTCATTTCACAACATGTGCTGATGTAAAATATTACAACTTCGAGCATTATTCATTTGGCTCGTTATATCAAAAATGAAATACATACATGTGCTTCCCCTTTCGTTTGGGCAACCAACAAAAAAAACAACTTACATTTCAATCTGGTTTTCTTTTGGTTCGAAACCCTGTGCAGTATACACACCGCGCATCATTCTATGCACTGTTGTGCCATATTCGCCTTAGCATTATACAATACTCGTCTCCGTTTTGTTTTTCATTCACATATTGCACTGCTGTGCAAACCTCGAGTCTCATCACAAAAAGTCAACCCAAAACTATGCACCGCTGTGCATCTCCCTTGTTTTTCGGCTGCTACGAGTTATCCCTATTTCCATTCAACCATCGCGCTGCTTGCATTCACATTGCTGTGCGTTGAAATTTCACACACAGGCGCCACTGCTTCTCCCATTTCATTTTATAGTCAACCACAAAAAAAAGCAGGATAAAACCTTTTTGTTTTTTACTCGTTCCATGTGCTAATGGAAAAACATATTACAGCAGCGAACCATTTTGTTTTTCACTCTTTATATGAATGAACCCAAAAACAAAATTATACATGATATATTTTTTTAATAATTTAAGCCATTAAAATTTCACCAACTATTTACGAATGCCATTTAATTCTCAGCATGGCGATCAATTCTTTTACTGATAAGTCGGCGGTCAAACTGAAAGTTTGATTTTACTCCACGCAAAGTATTTAATTCGTTGCAGGCTCGTATGCAGGTTTCAAACGATCAACGGCAGAGAATAATGGAGCAGATCGGACGGCGGACAAGAATATCGGGAGGCCTCTTCCTGCTGAACGATAGCGCCCGAAAAATGACCTCTGCTTACGTATGCAGCGAACCACGTGACTGCATTATATTGTATCGGGCCCTTGTGTACGGAAACTGCTTGCATGTCGAAGGTGGTCCGATATGCTGGTGGTTTTGGAGGAGCGGTTTCGTGCAGTTCGTTGTTGTCCACGTCCGCCTGCACGGTGTCTGCACCTGCAGTTGGAATTAATATTCCAACACCGAGAACTCAGAAGCAGCCATATTTGCGACGACCAGTCATGAAATTGACACCAACGGACATCATAAGATCGAATAGCATCTGTATTTTGGACTGGAATTAGTATTGATCAATGCCACGCGTTGGGATCGGAAGCGCGCTGGTGCAACGCATCGGTATTCTGTTTATGGACTAAGTGATAATGAAAATGACGTTATTCGAAACGTCATTGCCAATGGTAAAACCTATATCTTTAGGTCTGAAAAATACAAGTTAATAAAAAACAATTTCATTACACACGGCAAATCCAACCCCCTTACTCAACTCAAATTAATTAGTTCAATTTTAACCGCATGTTAGATAAATATCTAATTTAATTGACAAAATAGATAAAAGCATTATCTATATGTGGATTCGATGTATCATGTCTCCTAGATGAATCCATTTCAATATTATTAATTAAACCATTTGTAAATTTCGTTGAGCTTAATAGAAGTATGTTTTAAAATAAAATGGTTGAAAATTTGCAGTTTTATATCATATAAACTATAATTCTGATTGTACTAATAAATGTAATTTTTTAATTCGAATTTATTATTTAATTTAAATGGTTTTTTTTCCCTTAATTTTAATTACATATTATTAATAATTTAAAAAAATAATTAAATATTATTAATAATTCTAAAAAATAAAATAAAATCTAAATGTAAATAATATATCGTTATTTTTAAATTATGTAACTTGAAAAAAATATAACTATATATTATTAATAATTCTAAAATGTAAATGTAAATAATATATCATTATTTTCAAATTATTTAAGTTGAAAAAATATAATAAAAGTAAATAGTGTAGTTTAATTAATAGATAAAATGGTTTTTTCAATAACGTGGTCAAAAAGAAAAACATATAAAAAAAAGGCCATGTTCTCCATTAGTTAAACATTCAAGTATAATGAATAATATGTATAGAAATTAATGTCAAATATAAATAATTAATAGCTAAAATGGTCTTTACAATAACATGTTTTTTTTTAATACAAATTGAGGCAAAATTATGATAAAAAGAAAAATATCAAAAAAATAAGCCATGTTCTCTATTAGTTAAACATTAAAATATAATGAATAAAATGTATAGAAATTAATGTTATATATATATAGTTATAGCACATACCAAATAATTTATTTATTAAATGAAAATTTATAGCTTTTGAAATTAATGAGGAAAATTGGAATACAACTTTAAGCTTGAAATCCAAAAATTATGAAGAACGAAGAAAACTAAATGAAATGAATTAGAACAAGAAGATTAGGACAAATAATGAAGAACAAAGAGAACTAAATGAAATGAATTAGAACCAGAGGATTAGGATGAGAGGATTACATAGATTGTTTAAAATTCATGAAAGAGTAATAAAATAGAAATGAGATATAAATTAGCTAACAAATTAATATAAAAATGATGAGAGAATAAGTATTTAATCATGCTAGAATATAGTATAATTTAAAATGATGCAATAATTGATATGTAATATGTTCGAAATAAAAGATAATTATACTATTAATAAATAATGTGTGAGAATAATCATAATAAAATATTGTTGCAAAATAAGGTTTGACGAATTTTAAAATAAAAACTTGGAAGGAAAGGAAAGGGGAAAAGGGTGTCCAAGAAGGAAAATATTTTACTAATTAAGGTTTCTTTAATAGCACTAAAAATATATTAAATTAAGAGAGGGAATTCAAAGAACACTGAAAGGAAAGCCCAAAAAAAAGAATGTTTTAAAATAAAAGGAGGGGATAAAGGGAAGGTTAAGGTTGAGGGCCACATGGAGGACCTTGAAGTGAAAGATAGCTAAGAGAAAGAGTGGGGCATGGGAAATTTATGCTCTTCTGAAAAGGGCCTACTAAGGAAAGAAGATTTAAAATAGTAACTTGAATGGCTCACCTTCGAGTGCTCGCATTCATAGTAGTCTCTTAATGAATTGATTGTAGGAGAAATAAAATATTTGAGAAAGTGGGTGATGTGGTGAATACCTTATCTCAATGAATGAAAGAGAAATATTACTTACGTCTAGTTCTTATTCATCCTTGACATAAAAAATAGAAAGAACATGTAGTGTTGGAAATTATCAGACCATACTTAAGCCTTTCATTAGCAACCCACCGCAGGCTAGTTATTGCAATTTTCTAGGAACTCGATTAGTGGTCAGGGTGATGAATGAGGGGTTGCCAAGATTGACTATGTTTATATACATCTTATTGATTGAAGTTACAAGGTGCTTCTTAATTTCAAACACTTTTTTGATGACGCAGGAGGCATAATAGTGAGCTTACATTAAGATTTTGGTTTGATCGAAGAAAATGAGGTGTTTGTTTTTGAAGGAATGTTAAAAAATGGAATATTTTAAGATGTGGTTATGAGATGTGTTAATTTTGTATTACTTGATATAGGATTTGAAAGAATACCTTGTTTGACTAATGAAAGAATTGCCATAGGAACAAGGCATTTGATAAGCCCTTAATCCCATCACGGGATCTGATTTTATCTTTGGAAGATCATAATAATTGATTAAGATTCTTCTGAGGTCTTAATATCATCTTAATGTTCTTTTTCATTAAGAATTTGGCAATGAAACTCATGATGTGTTTGATATAAGTAAGAGAGATAAGAGCATGGGGCTAGGAGAAGTTGCAAGTTTTAGAAATTGGATTCTTAGCCCATGAAAATATATCCTAATTTGGGAGATGAGATAAGCATAAGTCATTAAGGATTTTGTAATGGGGTTCTTTCCTTCTCTAGCAATTAGGGGTCAAAAATTCGAGTGGCATGAGTGAATAGGGTTTTGAAGAGTATGGAATTTTTAGCAAGGGGATGTTGTGAATGGGCATAGAGATACAAGTTGTGTAAATATTTTTCCTATAAAAATGGGGGGAGAGAAATTCATATGGAAGACGAGAGATGAGGATGTCCAAAAATGGAAGAGATTGATCTTTTTCTAGATCCATGGTGAATTGGATATGGGCAGGTATTTTGTTAAGGCAATGGAGGAAGATGATAAGAGTCAATTATCCATGAGACCAAAAGATAAAAATATCATAAAAAAATTGTACAAACATTTTAGTTTCATACTCAAAGTGTTTAGGGTGATGGTTTCAAAATGTTCCATAATGTTGTTAGCAATAATCAGAGATAGAGAAAATCCCATTGTTGTGCTTTTGGTTTGCCCATAAAAAAATCCTTCAAAGGTGGACATGGTAAAAGAGAGGTAGATCTGAACAATGTTAAGATCATGGTTGACTAACCTACAAATGAGATCAATGGCTTGAGGCACTAGGGTCTTAGTGAATAGATATATAACATCAAAGATAACCATCATGTCTTTTTCATCCAATTGAATGTCATTTTTTAATGGATGAAGTCAGAAGAGTCCTTTATGAAGGAGGAGGTTTTCTAGCAAAACATTAGTGTTTTTTAGCGAGATAGGGAATACGGGCACGAGTGGGATCTTCTATAGCATTGAAAATAGGCCTCATGGGGATGTTATGTTTGTGAATCATGGGTTGACCATATAATGAGGGATTTTAAGGTTTATAAGGAATAAAATAGATTTGAAATAAATGGTCTAAGGAGGAATCTTTGATAACTCTAGACGAGGAAGAGAGAAGATTAAGAGGTTTATATTTGTACCTGTAACCTCTGAATATAAACTTATTGACCTCATCTCTTCCTCCTATAAACGTTACACTAAAATTACCATCAATTCCATTAACAATCTTGTTCTCGGATCCATCAAATATTCCTCTTTACACCCTTTAGTTAAAAAATGTCTTATTCCACATAACCATAAAACTCTCTGAATCTATGGCAAACCCAAGTTTCAAAAACCTAAAATCTCCTTGAAGTCTATTTTCAATGCTACAGGAGCTTTGGGTCATGCTCCTAGTGATTTTTTTTCTAACAAATTCCAATATTTCATTTGAAAAAACTTCATTCACAAAGGATTCTTCCAACTTCATTCATAAAACCAAGTATCTTAACATGTATTAAAATGGAATTATAGTTAGCTTTGATGTAGTATATCAGTTCATTAAGGTCCTGGTTCTAAAGTCCATTGACCTTGTTTCTAATTTAGTTGACCTTAAAACCCTTAAGCTTATTCATATATGTCTCTCTTCCAAATTATTTTTCTTGAAATGAAGCGTTTAGGAGAAAATTGAAGGCACAACCATGGGGGTATCTTGATCCCTTTGTTACTACCATCTTTATGGAGCATTTCAAAACCATCTCCATAGACAATTGGTACATGAAAGAAAAATTTTGGTATCATTTCGTTGATGATATCTTTTTCATCTAGCTTCATGTCCGATCTACTCTTATCACCTCCCTTGAAAATCTTGACAACATTCCCCCCCATATCCAATTCACCATGGACCTAGAAAATGATCAAGCTGTTCGCTTGTTGGACATCCTCATCTCTTTTCTTCTGAATGGTTTGCTGAAACGAAATTCATAGTAAAAATATGCACAAAGAACATTATCCCCTTACCCATTACAACATCTCTTCTCACGGAAATATACATTCTTAAAACCCTATACACTCGTGCAATTTTAATTTCTAACCCCAATTTCTTGATGAAAGAAAAAACCCAATTAAGGAATTCCCAAATGACAAATGGTTACCCTGTAATTTCTCCTCCACCACACACCAATAGAGTCGAATTATCTTTTTATTTTTTATTTTTTATTCAACTAAGTCACATCTTCTAAAAATTAAAAAATGAAAGAGCAATAATTAACAAGGATTTTCAAAGATATTTGCACCACCTTCGAGAAATAATGCAATGATAGATTTATTACCAATGAATTTTCATTTTCAATGCAATCCCTTTACACTATAATGACAATTGTCAAACAATCAAATACCTATTATGTCCATCTATCCATAAAGAATGGAACCATGGATCAAGGATATGAGGTATTAGTACTTATAACTTCAGTCTTAATTAAATTTTCTTTTTAGTATCAAATCATATATTTTATACTTAACACACCTACCATTACTCGTGGGGACCCCTAACATAAAAATACACAAATATTCATGTGAAACTATCCTCTTTTCTCTCATTAAGAGATTCTTATAATGCGATTCCACTGAAGTGTAAACATTTGTAAATACCTACCGATCCAAGAGGGATCTTGGCATGGCACACAGTAATATTTATTTTTATACAACAAATTTTAGTCTCGTTATAATATTGTTGATGTTCAGTTCATACATTGGTTGATTGAAACCTGTGGACATCATTACGTAGGGAGATATCAACACTTGACAACCATGGAATAGTCATTAACATGCAATTAATTTTAAGTTTTTCAAACTATCTGGAATTTGGATGAGTTGTTAAGCTCTTTGGCTCAGGCTACCAGGAGATGGGATGGCTTGGATGATCTCAACCATTCATCCATGGCCACCTCCATCTAGTAGTAGCCATTCTTTATAACTACATTTTGCTAATTGATTGAAGGGAATAGGGTATTCACTCACAATTTTGTGTTGGTATGTTTTTGGAGAAAACATGACTCCATCGTTATGAAAAACCCTAATCCACTTACTCTTCACAATTGTCTTACCGCTCCTTGGTGCATCATTCACATCATTACTCAGCATGTCAAGCATCTGGAAGGTAGCCATACAACATGGTTGTCTCATATAGATTGTAAGTAGGTAAGGGCTTATCTTTTTAGAACCATAATCCCTTATATGTGCGTAATCCAATTTTGTATCTCTCCAAAAGGTTTCCAAGTTGGAGTTTTATTTTTTGAATATTTTACTCCACATAGTGTGCAGTGTTAACATGTTTTCTTTTCGTTTTTATTGTGTGGGAGAAACAAGGTTTGATAATAATGGGTATGAAACTTACCATTATGGTCTTCGAGTTTTTTTTGGTTGACTATCCTAAGTGAAATTTTGTAGGTGTTAACCCATATTTAAAAAACAAAACAAAACAATTGTGCAGGCTCACCACTCCTATGGCATATAAGAGAAAATTTCTCGACAACTTGATTTTTGAGGGGTTTGGGTTTACGACTTTTTTACAATTTAAAGTGGTTTCCATTAAGGGTTTTCAGTTTTTTTAAGAAACCCTTAAGGTGTTGAAAGCTCATGCCTCAAATTCCAGGCATATATGTGAGAACTGTGGAGATGGACCCTGGCAATGGCCTCCTCCATCATGACTTATTAAGTGTAGCCATTTTATTGATATGTTATCTTCTTTTGGGCACAGACCCTATGAACATTATTTTGAAGAATATTTGTACCTATATATATATGAACAGTATTACTCTAGACAAATTATATTTTGTTTTTCATTCTTTTCAAGGAGTACATAGTTACTAATTATTATTCAATAAAATAAATTGAGCTTTCATACTCCGTCTTTTCCTAACTTGTCTACTTTGCATTTTCATGATTCTAGGTTATTTGAAATTATTGTATATTGTTCTTATTCTATGCATTACAACACTATTTCTTAAGGTTGGAATATTCTCAAAGTTCATATACTTGACATTTGGTTGTTAGTTAATCTTTTCCGATCATTTTTGTTCTATGGTTTCAAAAGAGATATCAAAATGGTTTGTCTTCATAAATGTTTTCTAGTACATACTAATCTAATTGCCTACACATTGTACAGAACCGTCAGGCTTATGCATTGGCTAGTTCAGTACATACCTTGTGCAGAAAAGGTTCCCTTCCGGGGACCTTCCTACCAAATTAAAAATAACCCTTCATATAAAAGGTAAATCATAAATTTATCTTGTAGCTACAACACCACAAGCACAGGGTTAGAAATTGGTAAATAATATTTTCATAAAGAAAATGAATTCAATTTCTTTTTATAAGACACTTATGCTTCCTGAATCCTTAAGTCCCATTCCTTTGCCTGACGATGTAAACTTGTACCTGTGTTGCAATAGTATTCTGTTTCTTGGATACTTAATTCATTAACATATATGGAAGCATTGCATGATTAATATCTACAAGTTTTGTTTTTCTTTATTTCTCTAAAAATATATGTGGTGTTATCATTGGGGAGTTCCCATTTCATAGTCATTCTTTTCCTTTGTTTTTTTTCTATGCACGATATCTAACTAATAATGATTTAAAACATCCATTAGTTATTTACAGGTATTAGGTACTTATCTAAAAGTTTAATATAATTTATGTTAAGCTTGTTCGACCACCCAACCATAAGCCAATCTCCTTCTCTTAGCTTCCCCCAAGCCACCATCCCTCAGTCAAGTTCAAAACTGACTATTCTGTTCTCTTCATTGGAGGAGACAAGTCTCTAAAAAACTAGTATCTTAGCAATTGTTTACCAACAACTATCTCCAATTGGTGTAGAGGTGTTCACTGCCTTTCTCTCTAGTAGGGAAAACTCAATATTTCTAGATGAACAAAATTTCTCTTCCATTGTTCTTATTTTTGTTCTTCCTAGTCTTCTTTTCAATGTATCCTCTTTTTTATCTCTCCTAACATCTTTCTCTAGCTAGCAAGAGAGAGAGAGACCTATTTTTTTTCTTTTTCTTTTTTACCCTTCCAGGGATCAAAATTCTTTTATTTCCTTTTTTTGGTTGAAAAATCGTTTTTTTTTTATTGAGGGTTATTTACTCTTCAAGCAACTTTAACATATTTCTCTTTCCTAACCTTACTATTTTTCATTAATATTTGCTATATTCTTAAGGACATGTAATATCTAGTTAAAAACAAACATTCATATCAAATTTAATATCAAACATTTTGGTTAAATACATGATATAAAATTACCCAAATTAAAATTGTCCAAAACTTAACATTTAACACACCTTAGTGATAAAGTTTTTTAAGTGGTAGACTCAGAGGCATTACATACCCCATCTTCTAAATTAAGAATGCTTTCATCGGGATGAGAATCTAATTTCTAAAACTTCCACCATCTCCCAACTCCACAATCTTATTTCTCTTCCTTTTATTCAAGGCACCATGGATCTCATTATGAAAATCTTAACCAAAAAGGAGATTAAGATTGTAGTAAAAGCCTACAAGATGCTTAATCAATTATTTTGGTCCCATGATGGGATTAAGGGTACACCAAATCCCCTGGTCATGTGGAAAGGCTTACATTAGTCAAAGTGGGCATTATTTCAAATCCCATATCAAGGAACACATTAATGACAAAATCCATAATGCATCTCTAAATCTTCCATTTCTAAATATTCTTTAAAATTAAACACTTAGTTTAATTTAATTAAACTTAGGAAGCACGTTGATAACTTTAAATGAGAATATGGATATAGACTTAGCCAATCTTGAAAACCCTTCATTCATCACCTTGACCACTAATCCAATTCCTAGTGAATCTCCCCCTCCTTGACTCTTTCTTTTAGTTATCTTTATTTCTCATTCCGCCCCCTAGTCGTCAACCTTAATTTTCCCTTTACCCCATCTCTCCCCTCCACCTCTCTCCCCACTCCACCTTTTATTTATGTTCCCTTTTCATTATGGGCTCACCTTTTACTATTATTTGCATTGTCTTCCTTAATATTTTTTGTGTCATTAGTTGAACGTCCATTCAGTAACCAAATTTCCTTCCTGCCACCCACCTTTTCCTTTTCCTTTAATTTACGGTTTTCTATTCTCAAATGCTCCCATCATTATTTTACTGTTATCACTATCACTCCACATTAATTATTACTATTTAGTAATATTGTACTCCTCTTTTTATTTCCAAAATATTCCATATTGATTATTAGAGCATTTTATGTTCTATCAAATAGAAACTATGTTACATACTTATTATATTCTTATCATTTTATGGAATATTTATATCATCATTAAACCCTTATTTTATCATAATAATTACACTGATTCATTATCTCATCTCTATCCCATTTTTACTATTTTTTCATAATCTCCAAACCATTTCGAATATTTATAGCTTTTCTCCCTCCAACGTTACACCTTTTAATAATCATATATAATGCTCTCATTCCTAATTCATGGAATCCTTCATTCAGTTTTATTTGTTCATGATGATCAATATTGGAATTTCCACTTGAAATGTTAGACAGTTCATTACAATTTATAGAGTTCGCATCAAAAATTTATTAAAAAATGATTGATTATAAAAAATGATTATCTATATATATAATTTATATACTATATATAAATAGAACAAATAACAAACAAATTTAAAGATCAAAACTTTAAAATATATTCATCAAAATTAAATAATTTAATATTATGTAATCATTAATTTGTAATATTTTACATTTATAAATATACTTTAGTCATATATTGATAATAGCGAAAAATTCAATTCTTCTATAAGTTTAAAAGACCTTGTCAATTATATAAGTAACGTAATTGCATTGAGAAATATGGAATTATCCAAATTCTAAAACATTCATGAGAAATATGGAATTAACCAAATTCTAAAACATTCTTTTTAGTAATTTATTATATTAAGGAAACTGTATAAAATCTAAAAAATTCATGAGAAATATGGAATTATCCAAATTCTAAAACATTCTTTTTATGAGTGCATTACAGAGGAACAAATTTATTATATTAAGGAAACTGTATAAAATCTAGGCTTATGTTCTAAAAACATAAATACACAAGTGTGTACAAGAGAAACACAAAAATCATAAGAGAAAGTGCTACATTAAATACCTAAAATCTTACACCACTTTGTATTTTAAATCGTGATGATCACAAGATGCTATTATATGAATTAAAAATAGAATTGTGTATTTTTACATAATTTAAGTGAGGTGTCTTTTCATATAGGGGCATGGGCTTACTAAACAAGGGTACACACCATCGGAACTTCATTGGGGAGAAATGCCATACCACGTGGGTTCATATTGGGGGATATATATTGAGGAAAAAATGTCATAATATATTGGTGGATATATAGGAGATATATAAAAAATGAAGCTCAAAGTTAATGAAAAAATATAAAGGGGTATAAAAAATATTAATGAAAAATGGATACCTAAAATATCCATTGAAAGGAGAGGTTTTTTAAATTGGGATGACGTATTGGGTTCATATTGGTAGGGGGTTAAATAATGTGATTTTTACAGGTATTTTCTAATATGTAGTAAAATTAGGGGTATTGTTTTGTATGCCATAGGATGCTTCTCGACACTTATGGATGACATCCATAGTAATCCCGTTGACAAAATATTGTAACTTACCTAGGGGAAGTCAAATTAAGGACTTTCTTCCATATCCAAATACCCAGTAACATTGGAAACAATTTGTTGAGCTAACCCCTCGCGTGTGTGTGTTTAATACAAAAAATAGTGCACGACAAATGTAGTGGCCTAGGAATAAACACATGGCGGGAAACATGTGGCAGCGATGAGTAGAGTACAACATTGTATGGTGGATCATCATGTTTTCCATTAGTTCACCCTAGCTAGTAACATTAAGCTTTGGGTTAATAATGATTGACTCTTAGCCATCAATGTTGGACCAAAATGTTTCTTGTTAGGGAGCTAGTGGTTTCCCACCCCCTTTTCCTTTATAGATTTTCTAGCTTAGAGACAAGGTTAGCCTCCCAAACCCTGATATTGTTTAGAGTAGTGTGGACATGTTGGAGAGGATGAGGGTTTCTCCTTACTCACGTTACACGGGGTCCCTTCATAGCTTAAGTCACTGTGTTTTCCATAGTTCAAGGACCAAGTTTGAAAATTGACGTGTTTAATTAATAGCCACACAATTTGATAAGGCTTGGCCAGTTAATTTGTTGTTAAATGCAATTTTCATTTATTAATTACTTTCAGCATTGGTTCTAAGAATTGTTGCATATGGTGATGCATATCTATTTACCTATGCAACTGTTCATATGTGTCCTTACAGGTTCTCTGTATTGAGTATTGACATTACTAGAATGGTTGTTGATGCCACAATGACTTTGCTCATTGGTGCATGGATGTAATGTCTTAGAATGATTACAAAGATGTCTTGGTTCTCTTCCCACTATCCAGGGGACACATTATAATGGACTGACGTAATGAGGTTGTTGGTGTATGTAAAATTTTATGATATGATTAACACATGGCTTGATTTGCTAGTTATAACTTGATATCACAGTTATAAAATTATATAAAATAAAAATGTCTTATCCTCATTAGTGCATGAATGGAATGCCATGGAATGATTGGAAATATTCCCTTGTCTCTCTTCCCACTACTGAAGGGACACATTACCTAATGGACTAGGGTAATGAGCTTACTGGTATATGTAAAATGTTATGATGTGATTAACACATGGATTGATTTCCTAGTTTTAATTTGATATCATAGTTACAAAATATATATAAAATAATTATTTTTTTAAGTATGATACAATCTGAATACCATATCTTGCAGCAACATCATCTTTTGGAGACAACCTGGTCATATGAAATAATCCACTAGTGGTCCATAAGGGGACAAATTCCCACATTTTCCAAATTCCTTTGAGTTTTGGGCTATTAATTTGTTTCTTTACATTTGAAAAAGATAAGATCTTAGGCAATTAGAGAAAATTTTACTTTATACTCCAAGACTAATGGGTGGTTACAACAAAGTTGATATTTGCAAGAAAGCTAGTATATTATACTATCATTATTGAGGCTACAATCGGGTCATGAGCTTTCAAGTAGCATCTAGCCTTAGCCCCATACATGAGACTAGTTACTATCCTTGGTTACAATTTAGCCTCATGTCTTGCATGATTTTAGTATTTGTTATTATTTTAGAGTTAAGTTTTTAGTAGCATGTATATATATATTCTAAGAAAAGAAAAACATAGTTTCTAATGACAAAGTTGGGTAGTTGACAATTAGTCAAGGATAAGAAGCTAGAAAAAAAAGATAAAATAAATTAGGACTGAGTTCAATATCGTAGTGGGCATTAAATTATTGGAACTTTCAATGACGTAGTGGATTGACGAAATTCCATATAATACTCTGTTTGATTCTAAATATTTATATTTATTTGGGTTTGTGGCTCAGTATGGTAGTGGATGTTATGGGTACTTCCAGTGAAATATTATATCATTGCAGTTCTAGCTCATACTTTGACTAACCGTAACCCTTAGATTTAATTTTCTTTATAACATTAATGATATCTAGTTCTAAATTAAACTTTTTACAGAAGTAACAATTAGCATTATTTATTGTCCATTGTTGTGGGAGAGTATTATATCTATCACACAAACTTGTTACATCGAAAGGTGTTTTCTCTATAGCTTTCGGTGTGCAAACATTGTTCCCTTTCGTGAATGAGAGAGCTTAATTTTAGTCTTCCTTGAATCAATCAAAATTTGACACGTTTCCTCATTTTTGCAATAAAAATTTGTCATGTGTAACCATGATTGCCGAACTTGTCGATTCATCTATTACACTACTGTATTAACCTCAAGGGCTTGTAGATAGAATCTAGAGAGTACCTAGTGTGATAGTTCATCCATATCGGGATTGAGAGACTGGATAGAAAACTGAGCCGAGGCCTAACTGGCGTCTGAGTTGCGGGATGACAACAATGGTTGTGATGGTGAGGTTGAGCCTTTGATCCCTGCGGACAACAAGCTCTTGAGAAATTTTGGTGTTGTCATCATCAAATTATAATCCTTATAACTACATCTCAGATGAAGAAGAACTAGACACATATACATTTAATCAATCCTTTGGTAGTTATATAATTGTTGTAAGCGTTTTTGAGTTCATGGCTGGGCCTCTATCCAAGCGGGAGCTCTGTCTTAGGTCTCAGGATTTTCATGAAGATCCTTATGCCAGATTCAATTATTCTTCCCATCCACAGGATATAGAAAACTATGTGAAAATACTGAGAACCGTAAAAAGGGTTTAGGAAGCAATTCCGAAATTAATTTTTACAAAGCATTTTAATGGTGGTATGCCCTTTGTAAATACAATTGATGACAAGGCAATGGAATCATTATGATGAATGTATTTCTCTACCTCATGGCACTATCATAGTGGTTGCCAAGTGAACAATGTAGTTAATGATAAATACCAAGTTCAAGGGATTGATTCTCTTAGGGTGATTGATGGATCAACTTTCAATAGATCTCCTATAAGTAATCCTCAAGCCATTGTAATGATGTTCGGAATGTAAGGAGATTAAATTAAGCTCCCCTGTATCATTTTTACGAGTTTCTTCCAATTTGTTCCTAGTTTTAACAAATCAATATGTGATTCAAGACTTCAATAATAAGTTCTTTTTGTAATTCCAATCAAATTCTTTTAATTATTTTTATGTTGTGTGCATAAATATATGGGTTTGCAAATTCTAAAGGACAAATTTTCAAAATCTCAGTAAATCATGAGCAGCTGAACGACTTCACCAACGCCATTTTTAGATTTTCTTCAATGAAAATCTATGCCATCTTCTTGTAATTCCATTCGATTTATTCTTATTATTTTCATGTTGTGCTCACAGATACATGGATTGGAAAATTTTAAGATGAGAGGCTGTCAAATTCTCTAAATCCTCACTTGTTAAACCGATTGAGCCCAGTTATAAGTACAATAACTTCAGAAACACCACCTCCATGATTGAACAATCTAGAAAAAAACATTTGATGTAACTATGAAGGATTTCTATGTTCCAATGTTCCTCTCGAGTTGTAGGGAGTAATCACGGATACTACTTTCATGCCCTCTATTGGAAGTAGAAATTTATGTTACTGTCCAAAATGCTTCTAAAGGGAACAAAAAATTATGTTCGTGTCTGCAACGCTTCTAAAGGGAACTTTAATGTGTGTATTAGAGCTCCATGTTTGGTGATGTCTCACACAAATCCATATAGTGGTAAATAATTAATAAATATTAGGGTAATGGAGTAGTTTTGTCGTGACGAACTTGATGCCATGGGTTTTAATCAGATAAGACTAAATGTTGATATACTGAGAATATATAGCCATGATTTACAGAGCACATCAAATGTTCTATGTATTGCAGCTCAGTGGGATCCAAAGTTTTAACAAACTACAAGAAATGGTTATATAATTAATATTGTTAATTGGATTCAGCATTGGATAAGTTTTGAAGCAACAATGGGAAAACATGTCCAAATTGGAGAATGAAGAGAAAAGATAGAAGTGGTCATCAAAGAAATAAAAGAGTTTCATGTATAGTTATTGAAAAATGGCACTAGATACTATGGCTTTCAAAAAGAAGAAATCTAGAATAGACTTTGATGCTAATGTCAATAGACTGAAGCTAGCAAGTTGGTAGGACAAAATCATGATAATAATTAACAAGGAGCAATTAGTAGACGATTTCCAGTGTAGTGAAGTGTGGATAGGACTAGCCACTCTCTACAGGCTACTTGTTGATCCCCTTGATATCGTTAATCATAATTCTTTAAAGGGTACTAGCTCAATGGAAGAGCACCTGCATATACGTAGGAGGTTGGTGGTTCGATTCCATTGTGCCCTAAGATGAATTAATCAATGATATTGTAGTTATTGTTGTTTATCTTTAATTAAATATTTTATATATTGATTTATTTCAATGGTGAGATATTTTTTTGGATTCATTGTTCTATATTGTCTCTAAAAAGACAGAATTGAGACTAAACTAATATTGTATATATTGTCTCTATAAATAAAGTATGTCTTTAATCCCAACTATTGTTTTTAGAGAGGCAAAAATGAAATTGTTTCTTAAGTGACAATAAATCCTTGTGTTCTATATTTTCTTTATAGAAACAATTTTTTAAAACAATAATTTGAAACACACTTAAAGACAATATTTAAAACAATACACATTTATAATCCTAAACCCACAAATTATCCACAACTATTTCATCGTTTGATATTTTATAAAAAAATGAATAATGAGATTTTTTGTATATGAGATTTCATGAAATCGGTTAGGGGAATTTTCTTGTGGTTGTCATTGGTCCGCGTACGCACTTTATGAATGCAATTCCGTTCCACTCAAATTACAACTACGAAATTTCGCCAAATTTCAAGAGAAAAATATCAACCTAAATTTTTCCTCAATGTAGTACCTTTCATCATTGTTTTGTCGAGAATCGTATCTTTCTGGGACACCACGAAGGGAATTGTCCGTGTTGGTGTAATCGGTCCACGTTTTATGATTTCAAAATGCCAATTCCATGTATTTCCCTTGGCTTACACTTAACGAGAATTGAGAAGAAGCCATATTTGCAGCGGCCAGTCATGAAATTGGCAGCAGCGGACATCTTTATTATACGACAAAAGAAGCGATTGCGAGTCGGATCTGAGGCAGGTACTCGTGGCATCTGTATTTTGGACTGGAATTAGTATTGATCAACGCCCATTGGTATTTCGCGTTGGGATCGACACGTGCTGGTACAACGCATCAGTATTTTGTTTCTGTGACGGTAACCCTGTTTGGCTTAGGGACGTGAGTGATAATGAAATTCGAAACCTCTTTGCCAATGGTAAAATCTTTCTCAAACTAATAGTGGGTTGGCTATTATGGTTCGTTATCCATTAACGCAGTGTTATTCGTCACTGTTATTAAAGGAAAAAAAAAAAAAAGCTATTTTATTTGGAATAACTCACTTGTGTGATATATAGGGGTAGATTTTTATTCCGGTCAAATATCTTTAGATCTTAGGTCTTAACCTATTTAATAAAAAAAAACAAGCTACTAAAAACCATTTCAATGCACATACAATGATATGTGGTTTAACTATAAGTGGCTTAACTGTAAGTTTAGTTGGGTGAAGGTGTTCAAATCCCATTTACTATATGACCTGCTATTATCTCTGGTCAAAGAGTAGATTCTCCTTATCCTTGATTCTCTTTATCCTAATGTCTCGACAAAAAATCACCAAATCTGGTATATCTAGCTTGCAAATTTTAAATCATAAGATTTAATATATTTGGCTTACAAATTTCTATATATACTCTTAATATTATAAAATAACAAAATAAATTAATCTTAAACATTCCCTAAATACACTTTAAATCCAACCTCCTTCCCCGACTCGCATGGACTACTTCGTTCAATTAGATAAATACCTAATTTAATTGATAATATAGATCGACAATAATATCTATCTGTTGACTCGATGTATCATGTCTCCTCTGGTGATGACAAGAATCCATTTCGAGATTCTTAATTAAAAAAATTGTAAATTTCGTTGAGCTTAATAGAAATATGTTTTTTCTTTCTCAAATATAATTGTTGAAAATTTGCAATTTTATATTATATAAATTATAATTATAATTAAGAATGTATTAATAAATATAACTTTTTAAATTTAAATTTATAATTTAATTTAAATGAAAATTAAACATAATATTGTTAATAATTTTAAAAAATAAAATAAAATGTAAATTATATATTATTATTTTTTAAATTATATATTTTGAAAAAATATAATAAAAATAAAGAGTGTACTTAAATTAATAGATAAAATGCTCTTTTCATAATATGATTTTTTTAATACAATTTGAGGCGAGATTACCATAAAAAGAAAAATACCAAAAAATAAGGTCATGTTCTTTATTAGTTAAACATTATATTTAATAAAATGTATAGAAATTAATGTCAAATATAAATATATGGTTATAACATATATCAATTAATTGATTTATTAAATGAAAATTTATAGCTTTTAAAATGAACTGTATAAATTGGAATACAACATTAAACCTTTCTATTCATGGGAACTCCACAAATTATAAAGAACAAAGAGAAGTAAATGAAATGAGTAAAGACAAGATAATTATGACTAGAGGATTATGTAGATTGATTAAAGATATAAAGATTGGAAGACTTTAAGATCATGAAAGACTAACAAAATAGAAATGAGATATATATATTATATAACAAATTAATATAACAATTATGAGAGAATATGTATTTAATGATGCTAGAATATAGTACACTTTAAAATGACGTGATAATTGAAATGCAATATATTCGAAATAAAAGATGGTTATACTATTAATAAATAATGGGTAGTGAGAATAATCATAGTAAAATATTGTTGCAAAACAAGAATTGAATAATTTTAAAATGAAAAACTTGGAAGGGAAGGAAAGGGGAAAAAAGTGTCCAAGAAGGAAAATATTTTATCAACTAAGTTTTATTTAATAACATAAAAAATATATTAAATTAAGTGAGGGAATGCAAGTGAAAAATAAAGAAAGTTTTTAAGGAGGGGATAAAGGGAATGTTAAGGTTGAAGGCCACAGGTAGGACCAAGAAATGAAAGAGATCTAAGAGAAAGAGTGAGGCATGGGACATTTATTGTCTTTGGAATAGGGCCTACTAATGAAACATGATTTAAAATAGTAACTTAAATGGCACACCTTGAAGGGCTCGCATTCATAGTAGGCTCTTAATGAATTGATTGAAGGAGAAATAATTTTTTTGAAAAGGTGGGTGATGTGGTGAATACATTATCTCAATGAATGAAATAGAAATATGACTTACATCTAGATCTTATTCATCATTGAAAGAAAAATTAGAAAGAACATGTAGTGTTGGAAATTATCAGGCCATACTTAAGCCTTTCATTAACAACACACCCCAATCTAGTTATTCCAATCAACTAGAACTCAATTAGTAGTCAAGGTGTTGAACGAGGGGTTGCCAAGATTGACTAATTTTATAACCATCATATTGATTGAAGTTAGAAGGTTCTTTTCAATTTCAAAAACTTTGTTCATGATGAAGGAGGCATAATGGAAAGCTTACACTAAGATTTTTGTTTGATCGAAGAAAATGAGGTGTTAATTTTTTAAGGAATGTTATAAAATGGAATATATTGAGATGTGGTTACGGGTTGTGTCAATTATGTGTTACTCGATATAGGATTTGAAAGAAAACCTTGTTTGACTAATGAAAGACTTGTCATAGGGGCAAGGGATTTGATAAGCCGTTAATCCCATCATGGGATCCAATTTTATCTTTGGAAGATCATAATAATTGATGAAGAGTCTTATGAGGTTTTACTATCATCTTAATGTTCTTTTTCGTTAAGAATTTGGCAATGAAATTCATGGTTCCTTTGATATAAGGAAGAGTGATAAGAGCGTGGGGCTGGGAGAAGCTAGAAGTTTTAGAAATTGGATTCTTAACCCATGAAAATATATCCTAATTTGGGAGATGGGCTAACCGTCATCCATTAAGGATTTGATAATTGTGTTCTTTCTTAATCTATCAATTAGGGGTAAAAAAATTGAGTGGCATGAGGGAATAGGGTTTTCAAGACCATGGATTTTTTAGCAAGGCGATGTTGTGAATGGGTGTAGAGATACAAGTTGTGTAAATAATTTTCCTATAAAAAATGTGGGAGAGAGATCCATTTGGAAGATGAGAGATGAGGACATCAAAAAATGGAATAGCTTCATCCTTTTCTAGATCCATGGTGAATTGGATATGGTGGGGTATTTTGTTAAGGAATTTGAAGAAGATGATAAGAGTGGATTATCCATGAGACCAAAAGATAAAAATATCATCAAAAAAAATGGTACAAACATTTTGGTTTCATATTCAAAGTGTTTAGGGTGATGGTTTCGAAATATTCCATAAAGTTTTTAGAAATAATCAAGGATAGAGAAGATCCCATGGTTGTGCTTTTGCTTTGCTCATAACCATTTCCTTCAAAAGTGGACATTGTAAAAGAAAGGCATATCTGAAGAATGTTAAGATCATGGTTGACTAACTTAGAAATGAGATCAATGGCTTCAGGCTCTGGGACATTAGTGACTAGGTATACTACATCGATGCTAAATATAACGTCTTGTTCATCCAACTTAATGTCCTTTTTTCAATGGATGAAGTTAGAAGTGTCCTTTATGAAGGAGGAGGCTTTTCCAGCAATTTATTAGTTATTTGTAGAAAGTAAGTGACTAAGGTCATGAGTGGGATCTCCTATAGCATTGAAATATGCCACATGGTCATGTTAGGCTTGTGAATCTTGGGTTGAGCATATAATTGGGGAGTTTAAGGTTGATGAGGAATAAGATAGTTTTGAATTAAAGTGTCTAAAGAGGAAGCTTTGATATATCTAGAGGAGGAAGAGAGAAGGTTAAGAGGTTTATATTTGTTCCTCTAATGTATGAATCTAAGCTTATTGACCTCATCTATTCCTCCTATAAACGTCACACTAAAATTACCATAAATTCCATTAACAATCTTGTTCTCGGATCCATCAAATATTCCTCTTTAGACCCTTTACCTCAAAAATGTCTTAATTCACATAACCCTAAAACTATCTAAATCTACGGCCAGCCCTGGATTCACAAGCCTAACATCTCCTCGAGGCCTATTTTCAATGCTACAATAGCTCCCAGTCATGCTCCTAGTGATTCTTTTCTACCAAACTCCCACCTTTCATCTGAGAAAACTCTTTTCAAAAATGATTCTTCCAACTTCACTCATAAAACTAAGGACATTAACTTGTATGAAAAGGGAATTATGGTTAGCTTTGATGTATTATATTAGTTCATTAAGGTCCTGGTTCTAAAATTCATTGATATTATTTCAAATTTAGTCAACCTTAAAAACCTTAAGCTTATTCATATATGTCTCTCTTCAAAATTCTTCTCCTTCAAAGGAAGCTTTTATGAGCAAATTGAAGGCACAACCATGGGGGTATCTTGATCCTCCACTATTGTTGCCATCTTTATCGGGCATTTTGAAACCATCTCCATAGACAATTGGTACATGAACCAAAATGTTGGTATCATTTTGTTCATGATATCTTTTTCATCTAGCTTCATGTTTGATCCACTCTTATCACCATCCTTGAACATCTTAACGAGATTTCCCCCTCAAATCCGATTGAGCATGGACCTAGAAAATGATCAAGTTCTTCCTTGTTTGACATCATCATCTCTCATCTTCTGAATGGTTATCTAAAACAAATTTTATAGTAAAAACATGGACAAATAACATTGTCCCCATTCCCATTACATCATCACTTTCCACATAAATCTACATTCTTAAAACCCTATTCACACATGAAATTTTAATTTCTAATCCCAATTTCTTGAAGAAAGAAAAAACCCATTTAAGGAATTCCCAAATGACCCATGGTTACCCTGTAATGTCTCCTCCTCAACAAACCTATATACTAGAATTATTTTCTATTTTTTTGTTATTCAACTAAATCACATCTTCTAAATATTAAATGATAAAAGTGGAAATATTAACAAGGATGTTCAAAGATATTTGTGCCACCTTGGAGAAATAATGCGATAATAGATCGATGAACAATGAATTTTCATTCTCAATAAAATCACTTTACATTATAATGACAATTGTCTAACAATAAAATACCTATTCTGTCCATCTATCCATAAAGAATGGAACCATGGATCAAGAATGTGAGGTAATAGCACTTATAATCTCAGTCTTAATTAAATTTTAATTTTATTATCAAATCATAAATTTTATACTTAACCCGTCTACCTTTACTCGCGGGGACCGCTAACATAAAATTACAAACATATTCATGCGATCCTACAATCTAAGCTCTAATTAAGAGATTCATATAATGCACTTCCACCCAAGTGTTAAAATTAGTAAATACCTAACAATTCGAGAGGGATCTTGGCACCACACATGGTAATACTTGTGTTTATACAACAAATTTTAGTCTTGTTATATTACTTTTAATTTTTGGTTCATACATTTGTTGATTGACACCTCTCAACATCATTAGGTAGGGTGATATGAACACTTGACAACCATGGCATAGTCATTAACATGCAAAATTATTTTTAAGTTTTTCAAACTATATGGAATTTGGATGAACTGTTAAGATCTTGGGCACAGGTTACCGGGAGATGGGATGGCTCAGATGATCCTAACCATTCATCCATGGCCACATCCATCCAGTAGTAGCCATTCTTTCTAGCTAGGTTTTGCTAACTGATTGAAGGGAGTATGGTATTGAGTCACAGTTTTGTGTTGGTATGTTGTTGGAGAAAACCTTGACTCCATCCTTATGAGGAACCTTGCTCCACTTATTCTTAATAGTGATCTTACTGCTCCTTTGAGTGTCATTCACGTCACGACTCAGCATGACAGGTGTCCAAAAGGCATTCATCCAACATGGTTGTCCCATATCAACTGTAAGAATTTAAGGGTTTATTTTTTTAGAACCCTAATCCCTTATATGTGTGTAATACAATTTTTTATCTCTTCAAAACATTTCCAAGTTGGAGTTTCTTTTTTCAAGTTTTTACTCCACACAATGTGCGTCGTTAACAAGTTTTCTTTTCGTTTTTATTGTGCGGGAGAAACAGGGTCTGAGAATAAAGGTCATACGACTTACCATTCTCGTCTCTGAGTTATTTTTGGTTGACTATCCTAAGTGAACATTTGCAGGTGTTAGTCACTTTAAAAAATAAAAAGGAAATACACTATGCAGGCTCACCACTCCTACAGCATCGAAGAGAAAATCTCTCGACTGCTTGGTTTTTGAGATTTCCGGGTTTATGATTTGTTTACAATTTAAAATGGTTTCCATTGAGGATTTTATGTTTTTCTAAGAAACCCTTATGGTGTTGAAACCCTAGGCTGCAACCTCCAATGATATATCTGAGAAATGTGGGGATGGAACCTGGCTACAACCTCTTCCATCCAGACTTCACATGTTCTGTGTATCCATTTGTTTGATATGTTATCTTCTTTTGGGCAAAAACCCTAAGAACTTTATTTTGAAGAATATTTGTATCTATATATATGAACAATATTACTCTCGACAAATTATATTTAGTTTTTTGTTCTTTTGAAGGAGTACACAGTTATTAATTGTTATTTAATAAAAAACATGGAGTTTTCATACTGTATCTTTTCCTAGCTTGTCTACTCAGCATTTTCATGATTCTGGGTTATAAAATTATTGTATATTGTTCTTATTCTATGGATTATAACATTATTTCTTATGGTTGGAATATTCTCAGAATTACTCTACTTGACATTTCACTGTTAGTTAGTATTTTTATTCTATGGTTTCAATAGAGATACCAGAATGGTTTGTCTTCATATTTTCTTTATTACATAATAATATAACCACCTTGCGACTGTATTGAACCATCGAGCTTACGCATTTGCTAGTTTGGTACTAATCTTATGCAGAAAGGGTTCCTTTTCGCATACCTTCTTACCAAATTAAAACTAACCCTTCATAGAAAAGGGAAATCATAAATTTATCTTGTAGTTGCAATGCCAAAACCACAGTGTTACGAATTGGTACATTATCTTTTTATAAGGAAAATAAATTCAATTTTTTTTATTTTTTTATAATACACTTCTGCTTCCCGAATCCTTCAGTCCCATTCCTCTTCCTAACGATGTGAACTTGTACATATATTGCAATAGTATTCTATTTCCGGCACACATAATTCATTAGAGTATGTTGAAGAAATGCATTATTAATATCTACAAGTTTTTTTCTTTTCTTTATTTCTCTAAAAATATCTACGATGTTATCGTTGGGGAGTTCCCATTTCATAGTCATTATTTTCCTTTGTTTTTTTTCTATGCATGTTATCTAATTAACAATGATTTAACAAATCTATTAGTTATTTAGAGGCATTAGTTACTTATATCAACGCTTAACAGAATTTATGTTTATGTTGTTCGACTACCCAACCATAAGCTAAACTCCTTCTCTTAGCTTCCCCGAGAAACTATCCCTTAGTCTAGTTCAACCGTGAGTAATCATTTTTATTCCTTGGAGGAGACAAGTTTTTAGCAAAACTAGTATCTCGGCAATTGTTTATGAGCATCTATCTTCAACTGGTGTAGAGGCGTTCATTGCCTTTCTCTCTAGCAGTGAAAATCCCAATATTACCAAATGAACAACTTTTCTCCCCCATTGTTCTTGTTTTTGTTCTATTTGGTTGTCTTTTCAATGTATCCTCTTTTCTATCTCTCTGGACATCTTTCTCCACCCAGCAAGAGAGGGAGACCTCTTTCTTTTTTTTATTTTTTACCCTATCGGGGATCCCAATTATGTTATTTCATTTTTTTGGTTGAAGAGCTGAATAATTATTTTTCTTTGGATTGAGGGTTATTTACTCTTCCAATGATATTAACATACTTCTCTTTCTCGACTATTAATATTTTCCATTAATATTCGCTATATTTTTAACAACTTGTAATATCTAGTTAACAACGCACATTCACATCACATTTAATATTAAACATTTTGTTTAAATACATGATATAAAATTCCCAAAATTAAAATTGTCCAAAAGTTAACATTTAACGCACCTTAGTCATAAATTTGTTTAAGTCATAGACTTAGAGGAATTACATACTCCATCTACCAAATTAAGAATACTTTCATCGATACGAGAATCCAATTTCTAAAACTTCCACTATCTCTCATCTCCGCAATCTTATTTCCCTTCCTTTTATTGAAGGCACCATGGATCTCAGTATGGAAATCTTAACTAAAAAGAAGGTTAAGATTCTAGTAAAACCTTACGAGATGCTTAATCAATTATTTTGATCCCATTATTGCATTAGGGGTACAACAAATCCCCTGGTCTTGTGGAAAGTGTTACATTAGTCAAAGTGGGCATTATTTCAAATCCCATATCAAGGAAAACTTTAATGTCAAAACCCATAATTGCATCTCTAAATATGCCATCTCTAAATATTCTTTAAAATTAAACACTTAATTTACTTTAATTAAACCAAAATCATAACTTCATCTTTCCATTACACCTCTTGGATCATCCATCAAGCTCTTGAAATTGAGAAGCACCCTGATAACTTTAATTGAGAATATGGATATAGAATTAGCCAATCTTAACAACCTTTCATTGATTAGCTTAACCACTAATCCAATTCCTAGTCAATATACCCCTCCACTCTTTCTTTTAGCTCCCTTTTATTTCTCATTCCTCCCCTTGGCTCTCAACTTTAATTTTCCCTTTACCCCATCTCTCTTGTGCACTCTTCTCCCCACTCCACCTTTCTTTTAAGTTCCCTCTCCATGGTGGGATCACCCTTTTACTATTATTTGCATTCCCTTCCTTAATATTTTTTGTGTCATTAATTGAACCTCCATTTACTAAAATAATTTCCTTCCTAAATACGATGCACTCACCCACCTTTTCCTTCTTCTTTCATTTACAATTTTCTATTTTCCATTTCTCTCATCATTATTTTACTATCATCACTATCACTTCACATAAATTATTAGTATTTATTCAATATTTTATTCATCTTTTTATTTCCAAAATATCCCATATTAATTGTTAGACCATTTTATATCCTATCGAGTCGAAACTAATTTACATACCTATTATATTCTTTTATTTTATGGAATATTTATACCACCATGAAAACTTTATTTTATGTAATAATAATTACATTGATTCATTATCTAATGTCTATCCTATTTTATTTTTTCATAATCTCCAAAACAATAACTTTTCTCCCTTTAACGGTTCCGTCTTTTAATCATCTTATATAATCCTCTCATTCTTAATTCATGGAATTCTTCATTCAATTTTATTTGTTTATAATACTCAACATTGGAATTTCCCCTCCAAATGTTACACATTTCATTACAATTCATATGATTCGCTCCTAAAAAAAACCTATTAACAATTTATTGATTATAAATTATATATATAATTTATTTAATATATAAAAATAACTGATAACAATAAAGTTTAAAAATCAATGCTTTAAAATATATTCATCAAAATTGAATAAATAACTATTATGTAATCATTAATTTGTAATATTTTACATTTATAAATATACTCTAGTCATATATGGATGATAGTGAAATATTCAATTATTCTATAAGTTTAAAAAACTTTGTCAGTTATATAAGTAATTGCGTGGAGAAATATGGAATTATCCAAATTCTAAAACATTGTTTTTATGAGCGCACTAAGAGGAACAAATTTAGTATATCAGGGAAAGTGTATAAAATCTAGGCATATGTGCTAGAAGCGTAAATACACAAGTGTGTACAAGAGAAATATGATAATTATAAGAGAAAGTGCTACATTAAGTACCTAAAAGCTTATAGAACTTTGTATTTTAAATCCTGAAGATCACAAGATGATATTATATGAATTAGAAATAGAGTTGTGTATTTTTACACAATTCAAGTGAGGTTTCTTTGTAAATGTGTTAGAAAACCTGCACAGATGAATGTAGCTAGTAAAGGTTCAACACACAGCTTTGCAGAGCAAAAACACTAAAAGAAAATCGAAGAACAAAAGAATGATTCATTAGAAAATAGGTTACAATGCTCAGGATATAGGTTTACTGGGTGAAGATCCCAAGGTAATGCACCATAGTGGTGATCAATGAGAAGACTCAACACCGACAACAAGTTCTGGAGAGAACTAGCCAGTTGCGGAGTGAAAGAAGGAGCAAATCAGGGAGTAAATCATGCAGAAGAACTAACCAGTTGCAGAGTTAAAGAAGGAGCAAATCAGGGAGTAAATCATGCAAAAGAACTAACCAGTTGCGGAGTTAAAGAAGGAGCAAATCAGGGAGTATATCATGCAGAAGGAATCTTGCATGTAGTCCCATACTCTAATTAAGTGTCCGCATGTAGGTGTGTAGTACTTCCAACACCCCCCCTGAACACCACTATGGGGAAAAATAGAAAATGAGCCCTGGCAACTAAGGCCAAAGGTCACCCAAAATATAGTGCAACTTGTACTAAAATTGAGGAAAGAGGGAAAACCTCATGGGATAAACCCCCCCTCAAAATGCAATGTAATCAAAAGAAAAGAGGAAGAAAAGACAATTGCTAAGCAATTGTGTCCTTCACTCCAAGACGATCGCGCAGAGAGTGAAAATTCTGCTCAGTGAAGGTCCTAGGGAAGATGTCTATAGTCTGTTCTATGGAAGGACAGAACTGCAAATCAATGACCCGATCATATACTAAGCCTCTGATGTAGTGCATATGGATCTCTATGTGCTTTGTCCATTCCCGCTGTACTGGATCCCTGCAAAATTTGAGTGTGCTTTGGTTGTCACACTAGATGACAATGCGCTGGAGGAACTGGACGCCCAACTCAGTGAGGAAGTGTTGTAGCCACAAAACTTGAATGGTGATGTTGACTACTCCTCTATACTCGGCCTCAGCTGAAGAGAGATCAATAACAGCCTACTTCTTGCTCGACCAACAGATAGGGATAAATCCTAGAATGAGTGAATATCTAGAGGTGGACTTACGATCAATGTTGTTTCCCGCCTAATCAGAATTTGTGAAACCAAGGAGATTCAATGCAGTGCTTGCTGCATAGTGAATCCCGAAGGCGATGGTGCCCTACACATATCGAAGGATGCGCTTGGCAGCATTCCAGTGTAGCTCATGCGCCTCCTGCATGTATTTGGAAGCTGCCCCTACTACATATGAGAGATTTGGTCTAAAGTGGGTGAGGTACAACAAGCTCCCCACTAGTTGTCGGTAGAGAGTGCTGTCAACTAATGGAGTGTCACCTCCATCCTTAAGGCGGACCCCAGATAGAAAAGGAGTCAGTGCTGGCTTGCAGTCAGTCATGTGAAATCTCTCGAGGAGATCCCGTGCATACTTAGCCTGAGAGAGTTTGATGCCTGTGGCATCCTGGCTGATCTCAAGACCAAGAAAGAAGTGTAATGGACCCATGTCCATCATCAAGAACCTCTCATGTAAGGCCCTCTTGACTGTAGCAATGGCTGAAGCCGAGCTGCCGGTGATTAGGAGATCATCCACATACAAAACTAAGATAAGAAGAGAATCATGTGTCCTAAGCATGTAAACATTTGGATCATACTTACATCTTTCAAAGTTTTGTGATAAGAGAAAAGAATCCATCTTTGCATACCAAACTCTTGGGGCCTACTTAAGGTCGTAGAGAGATTTCTTCAGTCTACAGACCAAAGATGAATCCTCAATGAAACCATGTGGCTGATCCATGTAGATCTCCTCAGATAGGTCTCTGTAAAGAAATGTATTCTTCACATCCATTTGATGTAATTCCCATGCCTGGGCAGCCATAATGGCAAGTGCAAGGTGTATGGAATCCATCTTTGCTACTGGAGCAAAGGTCTCATCATAATTAATGCCATGCACTTGCTGGAAGCCTTTGGCTACTAGCCTAGCTTTCCGTCTGGTGATTTGCCCATTTGTAGCACTCTTGGTCCTGTAGACCCATTTGCATCGGACAAGTTTCCTTCTTGAAGGAAGGGGTACTAGATCCCAAGTCTGGTTCTCGAGGATAGAGTTATACTCCTCCTCCATGGTGGACTCCCAAGATGGATGTCCAAGAGCCTTAGCATAAGACTTGTGGATCAAAAGACTAAACCAAATGACAATGGCAGGATGGCGATGGTTCAGTGGCAGTGAGGGCAAGAGGAGGCTTAATAAACTCTAAGCTAGTCCTCTGCAGATCAGAATTATCCCCCATAAGACCATTTATAGGAGTTGGGTGGTCTTGTGCATATATCTCACGTAAGCTCCTTGTTCTCTGATTTATGACAGGGGAATTTGATTCACTGCTGGAAGCCCGATCTGGGCTTGGATGTGGATCATCATATGCATGCATTGGATTTGTATCTGAAGACTCTGTCTCTGCATCTGCATGCTCTACCGCGGGATCTGCATGCTCTGTATCTACATCTGAGTGTACTAATTCATCATCTCGGACATGAGGTAGAGAAAAGGTGTTTGCATGCAGCAATTGAGGTGCATGCGAGAGACTTTCCTCAAATTTGACACTTCGCTCAATGATGAGCTTGTCCGTAGAGGAAATCAAGAGTTGATATCCCTTCACACCATCAGGGTATCCAACAAAGATGCACTCAATGCTCTGTGGATCAAGAGCTTTCCTCTTTTCAGAGGGGATCCTAGCCCATGCTTGGGAGCCAAAAACACAGAAGTGGGTGACCTCTGGTTTAGTGCTACTCCAAGCCTCAAAGGGGGTCTAATCCTTGACAGACCTATGAGGAGATTCGTTCTGAATGTAGTTATCACAATTAAGTGCTTTAGCCCATAGCTTATGAGGTAGTGACTTAACATGCAACATGTAGGAAGCCATCTCTTTGAGAGATCGATTCTTTCTCTCAGAAACTCTATTCTGTTGTGGAGTGTATGGAACTGTGTACTGCAACTATATGCCGGACTAAAGGCAAAGGTTCCGAAGTGCTGTGTTAACATATTCCCCCCCATTGTTTGTATGGAGGACTTTGATCTTTCTCTCTGACTGTGTCTCAACTAGTGCTTTGAAATCTTCAAAGTGCGCAAAAACTTTAGATTTGTTCTTGAGAAGATACACCCAAGTATACCGTGAGAAATCATCAAGAAATGTAAGCACATACCTTGCTTTGTTGATGGAAGGATGAGGAAAAGACGCCATGAGATCACTATGGATCAGATCTAGAGGAGAGGATGCTCTGTGAGTCTTGCCAGTGTCAAACTTTTCTCTAGGATGTTTGCCAAGGACACACCCTTCACAAACTCCTTTGGAGAAACTGATATTTGGCAAGCCTCCACCATCTCATGCTTGCCTAGCTGCTGCATATACATGTAATTTAAGTGACCAAACCTCTTGTGCCAAAGCCTACTACTATCATCAACATGTGTAAGCAATAAGGAGGATTCAAATTCAATAAATTCAGAAAATGTATACAGTCTGGCTCCATTTTTTACCTCATCGATTGCAATTTTTGAGCTGTTATGTAGGTCATATATGTTCACTGCATCTGGAGTGAATTCCACTCTCTTTCCAGTGCCGGAATGAGTGATCTGATAAACTGAAAGCAGGTTTACCGAAAGTTTTGGAACATGAAGCACATCTTCAAAGCTTCCTGTAAAAGTTCCACTCTACCTTTTTGGGTGACCTCAATAGGTGAGTCATCTCCCATGAGTATGGGAGGTCCTTTGCATACATCCAAAGAGGAATATACTTCCTTTGCAGCAGCCATATGATGTGATGCACCAGAATCTATAATCCATGCATCAGGGGAAGAATTAATTGCAACTAAAGCATGAAAATTGTTACCTTTCCCGTGTGGCGGATCCTCAGTTTTCTTCTTGGCGCCCTGGGGGATGTGGTCCCCAAGGTTGTGCTTCTAAAGGATTTCTGCCATTTGGACAATTTGTTTCTTCATGCAAGAGGATTATGGATGGAATCCTCTTTGACAATAGGTGCATCTGTTTCCTTTCTTCCGTTTCTCATTTCTCGAGCTGGAGGAGTCATTGAAAGGCTTGGTGTACCCTTCCTTCTTTGGATGGGAATGCACTTTTCCCTTGTCTTTTTGCTGCTGATTTTTCTGATTTGAATCAGATCTGTGATTTTTATTGTGGCTTCCATCATGCACAACAAGTGAATGTGCTTTTGGAGGTTTGATTTTCCTCATGCCAATGAGTTTATCTTGCTCAAAAGTAAGGGACTCCATCAACTCTTTGAGAGAAGGCATAGTGTAGGATTTACCTGTTGCGAGCCTTACTGAATGAAATGTAGACACAAAGATGGAGTATTCCAGTCCGAGCTTTGACATAATAGAGAGAACTTGGTGACTCTCCTCCTTGGATTTGTCAATTCCACAACCCTTGAGTTGCAGCAATGGATCATTATATTTGGTGAAGAAGTCTTGAATTCTGTCATAGTTGCGTGGATCCAATGACAATAGTTCCACTTCGAGCAGATGTCCTTTCATCTCATCCTATTTCCCGTAGAGTTCTTCAACCTTTTTCCAAATCTCATTGGGAGTATTTTAGGCGGATAGATGAAACTGCAACTCTGGAGAGATGTACATGCATATGGATCCATGGGCCTCATCCATACGATTGAGGTACTTGGATTTCTCTATGGCTGAAGTGGGTTCCACTTCTGTAGCCATGGTAATCCTGTACAACCCTTTTTGACAAAGGTATTGAGCCATTTGGTCCTTCCATTCATGATAGTTGTACGGTGTTAGGATCGATGCTTTGGGAAACTCCATTTTTTTGTCGATCTTCGATCTCCAAGCTGTAATACCTACAAAATAAAGTACTAGTGTGCCTTTTATCTAGCAACCTGTGGGCTCTGATACCATGTAAATGTGTTAGAAAACCTGCACAGATGATTCTAGCTAGTAAAGGTTGAACACGCAGCTTTGCAAAGCAAAAACACTAAAAGAAAATCGAATGAACAAAAGAATGATTCATTACAAAATAGGTTACAATGCTCATGATATAACATTACTGGGTGAAGATCCCAAGGTAATGCACCATAGTGGTGATCAATGAGAAGACTCAACACCTACAACTAGTTTTGGAGAGAACTAGCTAGTTGCAGAGTGAAAGAAGAAGCAAATCAGGGAGTAAATCATGCAGAAGAACTAACCAGTTACGGAGTTAAAGAAGGAGCAAATCAGGGAGTAAATCATGCAAAAGAACTAACCAGTTGCAGAGTTAAAGAAGGAGCAAATCAGGGAGTATATCATGCAGAAGGAATCTTTCATGTAGTCCCATACTCTAACTAAGTGTCCGCATGTAGGTGTGTAGTACTTCCAACTCTCTTTTCAAAAGGGGGCTATGGGCTTACTAAACAAGTGTATACACATTAGAATATTTGTTAGAAATGCAGCCGAAGATTTTGTTGACATTTAGAATTGCTGTAAATTATATTATTTACAAGGATAAACTTTAGATATAAGTTTACAACTTATTAAAAGTGTAAACACTTGAAAGGTATTCAAGTGCTAACTTCAGTATTTGGTGAGGCTAGAAGAGACGCAATTGCAGAATGATACCTAATATTGCGACCCCTAGAAGTTTCGCGAATGTTTTTTCTGAATATTTTTGCTCTCAAGTCAAACGTCCCCTTTCAAACTTGGAATGCTTGGATGGAATTTCCTCGATTTCTTAGTCATCATCATTTCAACTCTTATCCTAGGGTTTAACAAGATGAGAAGCAATGATAGAATGATACATAGTGTCATGATGCCTAGTAGTGTCCCGAACGGTTTTTCTCAAAACTCCCCCTTACAAACTTGAATGCTTGGGTGAAACTTGCGCTATCTCTTCTTCGTCATCATCTAAAATTTTATGGATGGCTTTGCCTTTTGTTTTCAACTCGTTTGTTTCAATGTCTGCCCATAGCCTTGATCAGCCTGGAAGCCATGGGCAGGAAAAATAACATCCTCTCTTCTTGTTATCATTAGACATCTTGAAAAGTATATGGATGAGTCATTTATTGCAGAGAATCTAGCAGAAGCTAAAGAGAAGATTTGGGTAAACACAAATTCAAATATTTCAGATATTTGGACATCAATAGAAATCATTTTTGAATAGGAGCAACTACTACAAAAGGGAAAAGTAGCTATTGCCCAGATCAAAGAGGAACTGGACAACAAACCTAGAGATGCAACAAAAATGATCAAAGTTTTGCATTCAGAAATAAAAGAAGAACTTGAAGAAATGGGCATTCAAGCCTAGACAGATGCAGTTCTTGAAGTCATAAAAGTATTGGCAAAGAGAAATTTAATGCTACAGCTAAAAAACAAGTTTCATAACCTAGATGTTTAGATCAAGAAGTTTAATAAAAAAAAAAAATGTTTTGTAGCAAAAAGGACTTCCATCACTAAGAGATTCTCATAACTAGTTGACCTAGCAGGAAAATTATCAAACGAAGCTTCATGACATAACAATAGACAACTCAAAATTTGCCAAAGTAAAAGGAAATGTTGGTGGTAAATCTTTTCTCCAAGGGTTAGAAAATTATTTATTCAATTCCTCTGAGATTCACCATCTCTTTGTAAACAAGCCTACATTTGAAAAATGCATTGAAGTAAATGAAACATTTAGGAAAGTAATAAAGTTTTTATATCCAGATGATGATAAGTAGGATAAGTTCCATGAACTTATTGAATGAACAAAAAGCATATTTAAAGGCAACTTTTGGGCAAAGAAACATGAGAAGAATCAGCAGAAACGATAGAATTAGATTTAAAACCAATAGTTAGAGAGGAAGCCACCGTCTCATGGTTCTTCTCTTGTGAATATCAGAAGGAAAAATAACATCCTCTTCTTGTTATCATACCTTTTCACCAGAGAATGCATTCTCACTATTAGAGTGAATTGATTCATTATTGTTACTGGAGTAGCTACGTTTCCAAACATAAATCCTTAGAGAAGAGCTACCTCTAGCTTTGCGAGAAAGAAAATTATGGCCATGGCATAGAGACCTTTTCCCAAAGAACGGCCTGTACTCCAAAACTCTACCTAAAATAATGGCCATTAAGGCAAACTAGGCTTGCTTGATATAGAGCAGAAAAACAAAATAAAAATTAAATTACTCAATGCACATGTATCCTGGTAGCCTATCTATGTGCACTGGGTCATATAACAAACAAAACTACAGAGAAATTAATTTACTCAGTGCATATTAAGCATGGAAATCTCTAAGTATAAGCATATGCGAGGCATATTTCTACATGAACCATACATATACGATTATTCAAGAAAACTTGAATATCTGATGACACCTTTATAATTCGCAGCCCAGGAATTTTCCACAACGATTTCACTCCCCATCGATATTTTATAAATAATTTCCTATACTTAAACCAAAATATGAATAATGGAAATTTTCTTGATATGAGATTTCATGAAAACCATGAGGGGAATTTTCTTGTCAATGTCATTGGTCCACATACTCACTATGTGAATGCAATTCCCTTCGAGTTCAATTACAACTGCAAAATTTCGCCAAATTTCAAGAGAAAAATATCAACCTAAATTTTTTTCTAAATGTAGTACCTGTCATCGACGTTTTGTCTAGAATCATATATCTCAGAGAAACCGTGAAGGGAATGGTCTGTGTTGGTGTCATCGGTCCATTTTGTTATAAAAAATAGAATTTACACAGAGAGGCAAAGCGGAGAGGGAGAGGGAGAGGGAAGTTGTTTCGCGAAGCTATACAAAGGCTTAATAAAACACGTAATTCGCTCATGGAAAAAATAAAGTAAAATAGAGCAACACAATAAAACTTAGGATTAAATTATAATTCTTGATAGTTGGAGTTGTTGCGGGCTCACTGTTTTGCATTTTAAACCTCTCCAAAATGTTTGCCACATACTTCACTTGAGAGATAAAAATGTCATTTTTTGTTTGCTTCACTTCTATCCCCAAAAAATATCTTAACATTCCCAAGTCAGTCATTTCAAATTCACTCTTCATGACTTGTTTGAAATCAACGTTGAGGAAATCATCACTACTTGTAAAAATCAAATCATCTACATATAAGACAACAATAAGAATCTTACTATCACTCTCTTTGATGTAGAGAGTAGGCTCACCGTCACATTTGTCGAAACCATTGTCCAACAAGTAGGCATCTATCCTGCTATACCATGCATGCGGTGCTTGCTTCAACCCATAAAGAGCTTTCCTCAACTCATACACTTTGTCTTCTTGGCCTTCTACCTCATAACCAGGTGGTTGCGCAACATACACTACCTCTTTTAACACCCCATTCAAGAACGATGATTTTATGTCCATTTGATACACTCTCCATTTATACTGCGTGGTAGTCACCACAACTATGTGCACTATCTCCATCCTCATGATTGGCGCGAACATCTTTGTGTAATCTCTTCCATGCTACTGCATGTATCATTTGACAACTAGCCTTTCTTTGTGCCTTTCAATCTTTCCCTTGATGTTTCTTTTGGTCTTATAGACCCACTTCACTCCAATTACATGTCTTCCGTTGGAAGGTTGAGTAATTCCCATGCGTCATTCCTTTCTATTGCTTCTATTTCTTCCTCCATTGTTGCAACTCATTTTTTTCTTTAACTGCATCCTCAAAATGGATTGGGTCATCTACATTACAAAACAAGGCAAATAAGGAATTCAGACCAATGCTACTATCAACTTCATCTTGCTCATAAATTTCATTTAAATTTCTAAATTTTGGCCTTCTTATGCTTGCTGAAGATGGGCTTGACATGTCACTTGGTGTTGCGCTTTGTGGCATGCTTGGAGAAGCATTTTCTTGGTTGCACAAAACTATCCTATTATTTTTTCATGGTGTTTCTTGTTGCATGCTTTGTTGTGCTTGAATAAGAGTAGAGGGAGTCATTGTTGAGGAATTACATGCTGCTGTTAATTCATCTTTTCCTCACGTGATATACATGCTTTGACATTGTCTGTCTTTTCTAACCTTCCATCCGATGCTTCCTCTTCTATAAACTACACATCTCTGCTGATTATGACCTTCTTGGTTAATGGAATGTAGAGTTTGTATGCCTTGGATTCATCACGGTATCCAAAAAATATACATTTCTCCCCATTGGTGTGCAGCTTCCTCCTCAACTCATCCGGGACATGTGCATATGCCACACGTCCAAAAACTCTCATGTGAGTGACACTATGCTTTCTTCCACTCCATACCTATTTAGGAACTATGTTCTGGACACTTTCGGTTGGACATGTATTTAAGATATATGCTACACAAGTGACAAATTCAACCCAATAATCATTTGGAAAATTCTTTGCCTTCATCATAATCTTTGCCATTTCCATAATGGTCCTATTCTTCCTTTCTGCCACACCCTTTTGCTAAGGTGTATACCTTGTTGTAAATTGCTTGTGAATTCCATGCTCCTTGAAAAATCAAAGGAAGTCATTTGAGATGTATTCTCTACCTTTGTCAGTCCTGAGGACTTTTATGTAGTGTCCAATTTGCTTCTCAACAAGAGATTTGTATTAGCTAAAGCGCTCAAACACTTCACTTTTCTGTTTTAAGAAATAGACCCATGTCTCCCTTGTGTAGTCATCTATGAAGGTCAATAAATAGTGGCTACCACCAATTGATGGTGTTTGCATTGGTTCACATAAATATGAGTGGAGAATCTCCAAAGGTGCCTTTGCCCTTACTGAATTTCCTGCTGGAAAAGTCTCTCTATGTTGATTGCCTAAGATACATCCTTCACATAGGTTGTCTGGCTTTTCTATGAGTGGTAGTCCTTTCACCATGTCTTTCCTATGTAGCAAATTCAAACCTCCAAAGTTGAGATTTTCAAATCTCAAATGACATAACCAATTTTCATCTTTGACTTCTGCTTGAAAGTTTACTTGTATGACAGTTGCATCTTTTCTTCCATTCTCTTGTGAGTTCATTGAGAGTTGTTCTTCTGCACCTTTTTTCTACAAATCTGATCTTATTTTTAGGGGAAACATTCTATTGTTTGTCATATAAACCTTTGTAATCAGCTCTCTATTTGGAGGTTTATCCAAAATGTGCACACATCATTTTTGAAGAAGACATTGTATCCCTTTTGCATGAGCTATCCAATGCTTATGAGGTTATGCTTCATACTAGGGACAAAGTAAAATTAGAGATGTACTTCTCCCCCTTCTTTGTTAGGATATTAACTCTTCATTTTCCCAAGACAGAGACTTTGCTATTAGTGTCTAATGTCACTTCAGATTTCACACTTTCATCTAGATTGGAAAACATTTATATGTTTCCTCACATGTGGTTGCTACACCTTGAATCTAGATACCATATATCACTTTGTTTTTCTTGTGCTACATTATAAGCTAAAAACATGTTATCATGGTTCTGACTTTCTTTTGTGAAATTTACACTTGGTTTGTTTCTAATGTCATATTGATTCTTTCTACATTCTTTTGCATAATGACCATACTTCTTACAATAATGACAATGAACTTGAGAGTTATCGTACCTTTGACCTTGTGCTTGATTTTGGCTTCGGCTTTGACTTGGATTTTGATTGCAACCTCTTCCATTTGAGCTTGAAGGGTTGCTTCTTCCACCTTTATGTGGGCTTCTTCCTCTTCCTCTAGCATATGATATTCCTCTGCCTCGACCTTGACCAAATGATACTTGTGTCTTGAAGGCATGCTCTAATGAGGATCTTGTTGCTCTATTCAGTCCATGTTCATGAGAAATCAGTGATGCATTAAGCTCATCCACTAAGAACTGTGAGAGATCCTTTGTCTCTTCTATGGTCACAACAATGGCATCAAACGTTGCTGGCAAACTTCTCAAATCTTTCTCAACTATTCTTCATTACTCAAGTGTCTCACCATGAGACCTAATTTGAGTAACCAATCCAATTACATGTGAAAAGAATGAGTCTACATTATCAGACTCGTTCATACAAAGTGTTTCAAAGTCTCTTTTCAACATTTGCAACTTTTCTATCTTGACTTTTGCCATACCTTGGTAGGCTATCTGGAGGGTGTCCCATGCTTTCTTGGACTTCGTTGCTGCTGCAACCCTTGGGAAAACACTTTCATGAACTATTTGAAAAATGTAGAAGAGGGCTTTTGCATCCTTCTTCCTGTTGTCTCTTAACAAATCTCTTTCTCCTTGAGAAAGGACATTGTATGTCGCTGCATTTGCTAGTTCTTTAAAACCATTCTCCACCAAATCCCAAATGTCTTAAGAAGAAAACAGGGCCTTCATTGTAATAGTCTAATAATCATAATTTTTTCCATTAAACTAAGGTATTTGAGAATTAGTCAAGCATATGCTTGATGTTGCCATCTTTTAGCGTAAAAAAAACTTTCTACCTACTGGTAAATATGCTAAAAACAATCTGCCCTCAAAACAATTTTAACTACTAGTAAAAACACTTGTTTTTACATTAACGGAGTTTAACTCGCTCCAATACCATGTTAGAACAAATAGAATTTATGCATAGATTTTGTGCAGCTATATAAAGGCTCAATAAAACACAAAATTCACTCAGGGAGAGTAAGCTTGGAGCAACACAATAAAACTTAGGATTAAATTCTAATTCATGAAAATACATTCATATGAGACTGTGGAAAAAATGTTTACAATGATTTACACTTCAAAAGGGGTTGCAGGAACTCACGCGCCCACCAAAATTTGCTCCACTATTTTCTCCTCTCTACCTCACAAACTCTACCACATAAAAAATGAATTTAACATTGATATTTATCTCAACATACAATTTGACATTAATACATGACAGAGGAAAATAATTAATACGATGTTGTTGTTGAGTGTGAAAAGTAATCGGGTAGGTGTTTGTGGAGTATGGGCAATAGTCGTGCAGTAAATGCTTGCCTGTATTTACTAAACTTCATTAAATTCCTTAACTTTTATGATGTATTGCGGAACAGTTCACATGGTACTTTGCAACCTGCAAAAAATAGTTCTGACTAAGAAGGTGTTTAACACAGTGGGTGGCATTAATATTTCCAACACACGTTTCCGGATTTCAAAATGCCAATTCCATGTATTTACCGTGGCTCACACCTAACCTTAATATTTCCAACACACGTTTCCTGATTTCAAAACGCCAATTCCATGTATTTCCCGTGGCTCACACCTAACTTGAACTGGGAAGAAGCCATATTTGCAGCGACTAGTCATGAAATTGACGCCAGCGGACATCTTTATTATGCGACAAAAGATGCGATTAAAGAGTCGGATGTGGGGCAGGTACTCGTGGCATCTGTATTTTGGACTGGAATTAGTATTCATCAACGGCCATTGGTATTTCGCGTTGGGATCGACGCGTGCTGGTACAACGCATCAGTATTCTGTTTGTGTGACGGTAACCCTATTTGGCTTACGGAGGCGTGCTGGTACAAAGCATCGGTATAGTGTTTGTGCGACGGTAACCAGGTCTGGTTTACACGCGTGAGTGATAATGAAATTCGAAACCTCATTGCCAATGATAAAACTAATAGTGGGATGGTTATTATTAATGGCTATTAGATAATGCAGACTTACTATTGAAGAACTATTTTATTTTGAATTATTCAGTTGTAACACATAAGAAACAGACTTTCACTCATGTGAAAAACTTGTAGGTCTTAACCTATTTCATTAAATTAAAAAAAAAAAAAAAAACCAATTTCAATGCACACTTGAAATTTAACCTCCATAGTCAACTCACATGGACTAGTTAGCTCATTTTTAAACGCAAGTCCATGTGAGTTAAATGAAAATATTTCTCTCTTAATCTTAATTATTTATGTTAAAATTAAATATAATATTATTAATAATTCTAAAAAATAAAATAAAATGTAAATGTAAATAATATTTATTATTTTTAAATTATGTAAATTGAAAAAATATAATAAAAGTAAACAGTCTAGTTTAATTAATAGATAAAATGGTTTTTTTTTAACACAATTTGAGGCAGAAATATGATCGAAAAATACCAAAAAAAAATGTCTATGTTCTTTATTAGTTAAACATTAAAATATAATGAATAAAATGTATAGTAATTGATGTCAATTATAACTATATAGTTATAGAACATACCAAATAATTTATTTATTAAATGAAAAGTTACTGCTTTTAAAATGAATGATGTAAATTGGAATACAAGGTTAAACATTTCTAGTAATGGACACTCCACAAATTATGAAGGACAAAGAGAACTAAATGAAATGAGTTACCTCAAGAGGATTAGGATGAGAGGTTTTTTTTTTTGGTTGTGGTTCACGAACACCTTGGTCAACGGGTGGTCGCTACGTCCACAGAAAAATCTGCGCTGATCAACCCTGGAGGGAATCTAGCCCCACGGTCCACTAGCAAGGCCTAACCCGAAGGGCTTCGGGTAGAATAGACCCTGTGACCTCCCGAACGGCGAGACACTGATTTTGACCAACTGAGCTAATCCTTGGGGCTAGATTAGGATGAGAGGATTATGTAGATTGATTAAAGATATAAAGATTGGAACGCGTTTGAAGACCATGAAAGAGTAATAAAATAGAAATGAGATATAAATTACATAACAAATTACCATAAAAATTATGAGAGAATAAGTATTTAATGATGCTAGAATATAGTATACTTTTTTTTTTCTCGAATAAGACTAATTCTATTAAGAAAAGACATATGGTACAAACATAGCTTTCAGAGAAGCGAAGCTAAAGAGCAAGGGAGCTGGAAATGATATGTTATCAACCTTGGTCCCAAAGAGCAACCACAGCATAAGCAAAAGATGACAGAGAGGACAGAAAGAACGAGCTGGTCTAGGGAGTCTACCCAGCCTGGGCAGAATCTTCCAATCTACATTTTTTACCTTTCTTTTTACTGACTTTGACCCAACCATTTTGATCTGGCTGGACCGGAATTACTTGTAGACTGTTCTGTGCTAAAGGAGGAGACTCCTTGTCTGAATCAGAAGGCGAAGACTCATGAGAACGTTTCTGCGAGAACAGAGGCGCAGAAGGAGCCTCGGCGCGGGCTGAGGGCGAGTCCTTTGGTTGCTCCAAATTCTCCTCTTCCACTTCAATGTCCTCCTCATCAGAGCTAGAGGATTCTATGTCATCCATAGGGGGAATTTCACATGGTTTCCAACTCTTGGATTTGGATTTGCGAGTGAAATTCTTCTTTTTGTCGAAGAACGTTGCACATGTGTTCTGGAGATGCCCCGTCTGATGGCAATGGCGACACCTGAAGGCTGTTTTCTCATAGTCCAAAGTTTGTGTCCAATGGAAGTCCCCGACTTTGAGGATGATCTGATCTGGCAGCCCTTTACTAATGTCTATTTTTGCACAAATTCTGCCAAATGTATATATTCCTTTCTCCCCCCTTGAGGTATCTATTGCCAGGAAGCGGCCTAGGGTGTCCCCGATTCCTTGAAAGATAGCAAAATGCCAAACATGCGCAGGGAGATTTAGAAGCCTGACCCAGATAGGAAGCTTGGAGATGACCGCAGTGGAGGGGTTAAAGTCTGGGAACCGGGGGGGAGGAAAAGTCTAGCTGATCCCCAGAATTAGGGGCCTCCCGTTAAGGCTTTCTAGTAGTCTTCATTGAAGGCAAAGGCTACAGTAAAGAAACCTTTCGAGCAGAAGAAGACTTTGCAGTTGTTTGTCCAATTGGAATGGATCCACTGGTATAGATCAACAGTGTGGGGCCATAGGCCATTAAATCTGCAAGTGAGGGTTGTTTATGCAAATGTCTGGTATTGTTCATCCAGAGATGGATGAGAGATTTCAATGGCAAGGGTTTCCTCCATTTTGTCCACCAAGAAAGGTTTGGGAGCCTCAGCAGATTGGGCAGACTTCTTGGCAGGTTGTGCATGAACTGCATCTTTATAGGAAAAACCTTTGGAAGTAGAGGATTGCCCAACTGCACCTCCCCTTAGTCGAAGTGATAGGATCATTGTGGCATTTATTTCAATATTATAGAAGGAAAGAGTCAGATTGTTATCAAGCTGCTTACCTGCAAAGAAGAGCCACATAAGGGAGGAAGGGATCCCCAACCTCTGTTCGAGTAACTTTGAGAGATGGCGCACTGTGAAAGACGGCTGGACCCCAAGGAGCAGGGTTTTGCCTGTCAGAAGAATTATTTGAATCTGAAAATTTGCTTGCTGACAATCAGCATCCCACAGGCGCAAATGGCCTTCCTTGTCTCCACTCGCCACAATAACCCTCTCCTCGATACTGGAGAGACTTGTGCAGATTGAGACACACTCATCCTCACCATCTGGGCGCTGAAGATGGACAGTCCTGCTGTCTGGGCACTGAAGATGGGCTGTCCTGAAGTCATCCTGAAATAGATTCTTCATTACCAAATGGAACCCCTGCAATGTCATCAACACAGAGTTCCTTAGCTCATGTATCGACGCGATCACGTCTTTACGGAGATAACTGTACATTTCTGGACAGATCTTGCTTGACTCTGTTTTGGGTTGGGCCAGGGCAATAACAACACGACTCCGCTTACATTTCGACTCGCAGATTTTACCATTTTTCTCCTTTTCATCCTCTCGCCGGTCTCTGCAACGTTTAGCTGGCGATAGCTGCTACTACCGCCACTTCTTCTCACCTTCCTTTCGCTGGCTCGCTCTTGTGGAACTCAGGGAAGCCATGGCAGCCGAACAGAGTAGGGTTTCAGATATCGCCAGTTCAGCTCAGAGCTCAAACACCATTGATAATGCCAAGGAAAATATTTGATCAGAATATAGTATACTTTAAAATGATGTGATAATTGATATGCAATATGTTCGAAATAAAATATGGTTATATTATTAATTAATAATGGGCACTGATAATAATCATAATAAAATGTTGTCGCAAAATAAAGATTGAAGAATTTTAAAATAAACAACTTGAAGGAAAGTGAAGGCGAAAAAGGGTGTGTAACAAGGAAAATATTTTATTAATTAAGGTTTATTTAATAACATTAAAAATATATTAAATTAAGAGAGAGAATTCAAGAATAATAAAAGGCAAGCCAAAAATAAAGAAAGTTTTTAAATAAGAGGAGGGGATAAAGGGAAAGTAAGGTTGTGAGGGCCACATGGAGGACCAAGAAATAAAAAAGAGCTAAGAAAAAGAGTGGGGCATGGGACATTTATGCTCTTTTGAATAGGGTCTATTAAGGAAAGGGACTTTAAAATAGTAACTTGAATGGATCACCTTCAAGTGCTCACATTCATAGTAGGCTCTTAATGAATTGATTGCACGAGAAATAAATTATTTGAAAAAGTGGGTGATGTGGCGAATACCTTATCTCAATGAATGAAAGAGAAATATTTCTTAAGTCTAGATCTTATTCATCATTGACACAGAAATTAGAAAGAACATGTAGTGTTTGAAATTATCATTCCATACTTAATCCTTTCATTAGCAATCCACTCCAAGCTAGTTATTGTAATTGACTAGGAAATGGCTTAGTAGTTAAGGTGAGGAATGAGGGGATGCCAAGGTTGACTAAGTTTATAACCATCTTATTGATTGAAGTTACAAGGTGCTTCTCAATTTCAAAAAATGTGTTGATGATGCAAGAGGCATACTTGCGAGCTTACACTAAGATTTTGGTTTGATCGAAGAAAATGAGGTGTTTATTTTGAATTCAAATTAAAAAAAATGGAAAATTTTGAGATGTGGTTGTGGGTTGTGTCAATTATGTGTTACTTGAAATAGGATTTGAAAGAAGACATTGTTTGACTGAAGAAATGATTGGGGGTTTAATTTTTATGAGGAATAAGATATATTTGAAATAAAGGTTCTAAAGAGGAAGCTTTGATAGCTCTAGACGAGGAAGATAGAAGGTTGCGAGGTTTAGATTTGTAGCTCTAATCTATGAATCTAATCTTATTTGCCTCATCTCTTCCTCCTATAAACGTCACACAAAAATTACCATCAATTCCATTAACAATCTTGTTCCCGAATCCATCAAATATTTGTCTTTATATCCTTTACTTCAAAAATGTCTTATTCCACATAACCCTAAAATATCTAAATCTATTGCCAACCTAAGATTCACAAGTCTAACATCTCCTTGAGGCCTATTGTCAATTCAACAGGAGCTCTCAATCATTCTCCTACTGATTGTTTTCTAAGAAACACCAACCTTTCATTTGAAAAAAATCCATTCATAAAGGATTCTTCCAACTTCATTCATAAAACCAAGTACCTTAACTTGTATAAAAAGGGAATTATGGTTAGATTTGATGTAGTATATCAATTCAATAAGGGCATAGATATCAAAGCCATTAATCTCATTTCTAATTTAGTCAGCCTTAAAATCCTTAACCTTATTCATATATGTCTATCTTCCAAATTCTTCTCCTTCAAAGGAAGCTTTTATGAGAAAATTGAAGTCACAGACATGGTGGTATCTTGATCGTCCATTGTTGTTAACATATTTATGGGGCATTTCGAAACCATATCCATAGACAATTGGTACATGAAACCAAAATGTTGGTATCATTTTTTTGATGATATCGTTTTCATCTAGCTTCATGTCTGATCGACTCTTATCACCTTCCTTGAACATCTTAACAACATTTTACCCCATATCAAATTCACCATGGACCTAGGAAATGATCAAGCTCTTCCCTTGTTTGACATATTCATCTCTTGTCTTTTGAATGGTTCTCTGAAAGGAATTGTATAGTAAAAATATGCACAAAGAACATTATCCCCAAGCCCATTACATCATCATTTTACACATAAATCTACATTCTTAAAACCTTATTCACTCGTGCAATTTAAATTCTAACCCCAATTTATTGAAGAAAGAAAAAACCCATTTAGGGAATTCCAAAATGACCAATGGTTACCTTGTAATGTCTCATGCTCCACACACAAATAGACTGCATTTATTTATTTATTTAGTTGTTATTCAACTAAATCACATCTTCTAAAAATTAAATGATGAAAGAGGAAATATTAACAAGGATGTTCAAAGATATTTGCTCCACCTTGGAGAAATAATGTAATGATAGATGGACTAGCAATGAATCTATGTTTTAAATGTAATCCCTTTACACTATAATGACAATTGCCTAACAATCAAAAACCTAGTATGTCCATCTTTCCATAAAGAACAGAACCATAGATCAAGGATGTGAGGTACTGGCACTTATGAACATTGGTAAATACCTACTTATAGGAGAGGGATCTTGGAATGGCACATGGTAATATTTATTTTTATACAAAAAAATTTAGTCTTGTTATATTATTGTTGATGTTTGGTTCATACATTGTTTGATTGACACCTCTTGACATCATTAGGTAGGGCTATATGAACACTTGACAACCATGACATAGTCATTAACATGGTTTGTTTTTTAATGTTTTCGAACTACCTGGAATTTGGATGAGTTGTTAAGCTCTTGGAAATGGGTTATTAGGAGATGGGATGGCTTGGATGATCTCAACCATTTATCCATGACCACCTACATCCAATAATAGCCATTCTTTCTTGCTAGGTCTTTCTAACTGATTAAATAGAATAGGCTCCTCACTCATAGTTTTGTGTTGGTATGTTGTTGGAGAATCTTTGACTCCATAATTATGATGAACCCTGCTCCACTCATAGTGGTCTTACCACTCGTTGATACATCATTCATGCCTTGACTCAGCATGATAGGCATTGGGAAGGTAGCCATAGAAAATGGTTGCCTCATATCGACTATAAGTAGGTAAGGGTTTCTTTTTTTAGAACCCTAATCCCTAATATGTGTGTAATACCATTTTCTATCAAAAAGTTTCCAGGTTGGAGTTTTTTTTTTTAAGTTTTTACTCCACACATTGTGTGATGTTAACAGGTTTTATTTTCATTTTTATTATGTAGGAGAAACAATGTTTGAGAATAAAGGGTATACGACTTACTAGTCTAGTCTTCAAGTTATTTTTATTTGATTATCATAATTGAACATTTGCAGGTGCTAATCCCTACTTAAAAAAAACAAAACCACTGTGCAGGCTCACAACTCTTACGACATCGAATAGAAACTCCCGTGAATGCTTTGAAATAAAGGGTCTAAAGAGGAAGCTTTGATAGCTCTAGAAGAGGAAGATAGAAGATTGAGAGGTTTATATTTGTACCTCTAATCCATGAATCTAATCTTATTGATCTCATCTCTTCCTCCTATAAACTTCAAACTAAAATTAACATCAATTTCATTAACAATCTTGTTCTAGGATTCATCAAATATTCCTCTTTATATCCTTTACTTCAAAAATGTCTTATTCCACATAACCATAAAAATATCTAAATCTATGGCCAACCCAAGATTCACAAGTCTAACATCTCCTTGAGGCCTATTGTCAATGCTACAAGAGCTCTCGGTCATTCTCCTAGTGATTTTTTTCTAACAAACTCCAATCATTCATTTGAAAAAAATCCTCTCACAAAGGATTCTTCCAACTTCATTCATAAAACCAAGTACCTTAACGTTTATGAAAAGGGTATTATGTTTAGCTTTGATGTAGTATATTAGTTCATTAAGGGCCTAGATATCAAAGCCATTAACTCATTCCTAATTTAGTCGACCTTAACACCATTAAGCTTATTCATATATGTCTCTCTTCCAAATTATTCTCCTTCAAAGGAATCTTTTATGAGGAAATAGAAGACACAACCATGGGGGTATCTTGATCATTCATTGTTGCTACCATCTTTATGGAGAATTTAGAAACCATCTCCATAGACAATTGGTACATGAAACCAAAATCTTGGTATCATTTGTTGATGATATCTTTTTCATCTAGCTCCATGTTTGATCCACTCTTATCGCCTTCCTTGAACATCTTAACAACATTTATACCCCTATCAAATTCAGCATGGACCTAGGAAATGATCAAGCTTTTCCCTTGTTGGGCATCTTCATCTCTTGTCTTTCGAATGGTTCTCTAAAACGAATTTTATAGTTAACATATGCACAAAGAACATTATCCCCGTGCCCATTATATCATTATTTTACAAAAAAATCTACATTCTTAAAACCTTATTCACTCGTGCAATTTTAATTTCTAACCCCAATTTATTGAAGAAATAAAAAACCCATTTAAGGAATTCCCAAATGACCAATGGTTACCTCGTAATGCGTCCTCCTCCACACACAAATAGACTCAATTTATTTATTTTATTCAACTGAATTACATCTTCTAAAAATTAAATGATGAACGAGGAAATATTAACAAGGATTTTCAAATATATTTGCACCACCTTGCAGAAATAATGTAATGATAGATTGAATAGCAATGAATTTATGTTTTAAATGTAATCCCTTTACACTATAATGACAATTTCCTAACAATCAAATTCCTAGTATTTCAGACTTTCCATAATAATAGAACCATGGATCAAGGATGTGCGGTACTGGCATTTATAAACATTGGTAAATACCTACTGATTGAAGAGGGACCTTGGCATGGCGCATGGTAATATTTGTTTTTATACAACAAATTTTAGTCTTGTTATATTAGTGTTGATGTTTCTTTCATACATTGGTTGATTGACACCTCCTGACATCATTGCGTAGGGATTTATGAACACTTTACAACCATGGCATAGTCATTAACATGATTTTTTTTAATGTTTTTCAAACTATTTTGAATTTTGATGAGCTATTAATATCTTAGACATGGGATATTGGGAGATGGGATGGCTTGGATGATCTCAACCATTCATCCATGACCACCTGCATCTAGCAATAGCCATTCTTTCTAGCTAGGTTCTTCTAACTGATTGAAGGGAACAGGGTCTTCACTCATAGTGTTGTGCTGGTATGTTGTTGGAGAAACTTTGACTCCATTGTTATGACAAAACCTACTCCACTTACTCTTCACAATGGTCTTACCACTCCTTGCTGCATCATTCACGCTGTGACTCAGTATGACAAGCGTCGGGAAGGTTGCCATACAAAATGGTTGTTTAATATAGACTACAAGAATGTAAGGGTTTCTTTTTATAGAACCCTAATCCCTTATATGTGTTTAATCCCATTTCCTATCTCTTCAAAAATTTTCAAGGTTGTAGTTTTCTTTTTTTAAGTTTTTACTCAACACAGTGTGTGGTGTTAACAGGTTTTCTTTTCATTTTTATTTTGCAAGAGAAACAATGTTTGAGAATAAAGGGTATATGACTTACCATTCTGGTCTTCGATTTACTTTTATTTGATTAACATTTTTAGGTGCTAATCCCTATTTAAAAAAAAAAAAAAACAAAACTACTCTGCAGGCTCGCCACTCCTATGACATTGAAGAGAAACTCTCCTGACTACTTTGAAATAAAGGGTCTAAAGAGGAAGCTTTTATAGCTCTAGACAAGGAAGATAGAAGGTTGAGAGGTTTATATTCGTACCTCTAATTTATGAATCTAATCTTATTGAGCTCATCTATTCCTCCTATAAACTTCACACTAAAATTACCATCAATTCCATTAATAATCTTGTTCCCAGATCCATCAAATATTCCTCTTTAGACCCTTCACTTCAAAAATTTCTTATTCCACATAACCATAAAAATATCTAAATCTTTGGCCAACGCAAGATTCATAAGTCTAACATCTCCTTGAGGCCTACTTTCAATGCTACAGGATCTCTTGGTCATTCTCCTAGTGATTTTTTTCTAACAAACTCCAATCTTTCATTTGAAAAAAATTCCTTCATAAAGGATTCTTCCAACTTCATTCATAAAACCAAGTACCTTAACTTGTGTGAAAAGGGAATTATGGTTAGCTTTGATGTAGTATATTAGTTCATTAAGGGCATGGATATCAAAGCCATTAATCTCATTTCTAATTTAGTTTACCTTAAAACAATTAAGCTTATTCATATATGTCCCTCTTCCAAATTATTCTCCTTCAAGTAAGCTTTTATGAGGAAATTGAAGGCACAACCATGGTGTTATAGACATATTTGGGCACTGCAACCCAAATCACATATGTTGATAAACCAAGGGTTCTTAAACCCCTAAAAGTGTTGTTTCATACCCTAAAGGATCATGGTCAACTGATTACATCATTTCCCAGAAGTTCTCCTTGAAAAACTACTTAGAACTAGTCAAAACTGGACCATACAAACTGCTCCATGCTGAGGGTGTGATGCATCTCACCTATTACAAATGGGGGGTGCGATGCATACTGAAAAGCCCTTTTTTAGGGTGCGATGAGTGAGAGTAGACAAATGGTAGAGGCAGTTTTCTAGGTGGAAACTCAGAGAATCTTCTAGAAACTGCTCATATGACACTTGCCTCTCTAAATTCGCCCAGGGATGAGTAAGAGATCATGAAATCTCCAAGTGGAAGCAAGAACTATCAGTGAAATGACACTAATCAAAAACCCAGAAGTTGACTCACCCCCCTACAAATATCTATATATGAATCCCTCATCCTAGAGATCCAAAGGTTGGAATTTTGTAATTTGTAAGGAAGTGTTATTGGTTTCTCTTTGAGATATTATATTGTTGGGTGATCTAGCTTTTCATGAGGTGAAGAGGGCTTTCATGTTGGGAGGATTGCGCTGGATCAGACAGCTGGGTTGTAATCCTCTCTTCTACTACTTCTATCAATAAAGCTATTTGAGTTTTCCTCCATATACTTGTATATTTTTGAATCTTGTATTTGTGTATGCATTTGTATGGTTAATGTACATCTAATTCTACATTGTTTATGGTTATAGATCTCTATGCTTTGATGGTATTTTGCTGCTTTGACTCTACAAGTATTCTTTGAAGTGGGACAAGTGAGAAAGGAGTGGCGAAAGCTCTATCAAAGGAGAGAGGAAACAAGCAAGGATCCAAGCGAAAGACTAAGGTTGGTGCTCTCTGCTTCTCTCTCATCTATCTCTCATAAAGGAAAACACAAGTAACTTTGAATTGTTTGTTTCTAAGATAGCTACCCGTCTTAGTGGGACTAGCAGATCTGAATAGACACTAGTTTTCCCGATAACAAAATGGCGACTCCACTGGGGAGCGAATAGTTTGATTGTTAGTAACTGTTGTTTTCTTTATAAACTACAGACGGAGCTTGAATTTAAGCCAGCTAGCCTTCGAACTACTTTTGCTATGAAAATGCAAAGTAGATCAACGCTGCTTCAGTCAATCTCCGGGTTAGTTTATGAACTGAACATTTGACTTGCAAACATCCTAAGTGCCCTCGTGGTACCTCAAATAACCTCATTAGATCAGCCCCTATACTTTGTGTTTACTGTCTATCATTAGCTCAGCCTAAATCCCTGAACTTAGTTGCAAACTGTGAGTGAAAACCAAGATTAGTCTCGTCCCTGGACCATCGCACTGTCTCTCATTGGCAACTTGGATGCATCACACCTCCCGTGTGTTGCAGGTGAGATGCATCCCTATTTCCCTGTGTTATAGGTGCAATGATTGAATGAGACCGTTTCTGCCTCCAGATTTTGGTTTTTCCTTCATTGTTTTCAACTCTATTCAGTAGTTTTGCTGTCTATGATTAGCATATCACTGTTGAAACTCTCTTCCTTTGAATTATTTAGCCTCCATTGATAAAGAATTGTGAATGTTTTTTTATTTATTTTTCATCATTTACAGTTCTCCTTTGCAAATAGTATCTTAATCAAACTGTCGTCTTTTGATTTGAAAGTGTCGCAAGTGTTGTTTTCAGTCAAACAAAAGAGTGTCATAAAGTCTTCCTCTTCTAGATAGTCGATTACACTTTTTCCATTGTATTTGATTTGAATCATCAATTCTTTGAAGTGTCGAAAGAAGTTTTCAAGTCAAAATTGAAAGTGTCGTCTAAATCTTCCTTTCGTTTTTGAAAAGAGATTGCTAAAGTGTTGCTTTGAGGAAAGATAGTTCAGATCTTTATTTAGTTTTCTTTTGTCATTCTCACATTAAAGAAACTGAAAAACAAATACATGCATGTGCATTTGCATTTAGACTGCATGTGGAAATTGATTTAGGACAGTGCATCTTAGTGTGTGCTCTTTGCTCTATGTTGAAAGAATTTTACTTCTCTTTCCTTAGTAGCTAGGATTTTAATTGCTAAAAGAAAGTAAACGACTGTTTATCATCTTATATTGCATATTTAGGAATTGTATATCTACATCATGCGGTGAACCTTAAAGGCAAACTTCTTAAGAAAGATCAACTGTAAAATAAACCTCAATGAACATAAAAATGCTTTGGAACCTAATGCATAACATCTAGAAGTCTAGGCTAGAGACGTATTCCAACGTCAAAAAGCCTGGTAACTATCGTTTTCATCATAGGTTGGGTGATTCCTCCTCTTTGAGACAACAAGTGTGAGTACGGACTTGTGTTCCCATGTACCGTCGAGTACATATTGGGAGACCACAATAGGCTATATCCTTTATCCTTAGGAAGCCATGTTTGTCGCCATATCAATCGCAATGCACTGAACACAACATTCAGGAAGATTCACTGTCATACGTAAAAAGTATTCTATAGTTTTGTGATTGGTTTGGTAATCCCTTTGTCTAGATTTCTAGAGTAGTCACTTTCATTCCTTTTCAGACTCCTTAAAAGAAAAGGTCCATTTGAGCACTTATCACTTCAGGCTCATTAAAAATCGAAGGCAACTAGAGTCATCTTTAGCTTTTTCCCAACACTTAAAAATTGAAAAAGCAAGTTGTGTCAAAGCATCATAAAATTTATTTTAATCGGAATAACATCACTATTCCCTTGTTGGTCTTAGGTTGAGAAAATGGAGTCCACCAATCAAGGATTTGCCCTTGGGGGGAATCCTAGTCCTTTCTCTTCTTGGGGAGATGTTGGCGCTCCACACATGGCTACATTGTCCCTTCTAGGACTCATAATTGGCCTGCTAGTATGGATTTTCTCGACCTTTGTCATTCAAAACACCATAATTCCCTAGCAATCAAATCAACAACCAGATGATACTGAAGTCACTCCCCCACCTTCTACTTCCTTTGTTTGTTCCTCTCCTTCTTCCTCTTCACTTGGTGAAGCTAGTAACACTAAAAACCAAGTAACTGAGAAGAAGAAGAAAGGGAAGGAGAAGAAGAAGAAGAAGCCAACGGTGAAAGGGGGAAACCATGCATCGTCTGGCGAAAACCCAGACACTGCACCATCCAAACCTAAATCTCCATGTGTCATTTGCAAAGGAGACCACTATCATTGAGATTGTCCTTGCATCCCACAGATCTTAAGAGATTGGTCCCCCCGCTTGCACAATTTAGTGTCTTCAACCTCTGACGATCATGTTGAGAGCACACCATCTACTAGTGAAAATGAAGTCAATGGATAGAAAGGAAGATCTAAATTTCCTTGTAGACTGTGTGAAGGCGATCATGCCCTCCACAATTGTCCTTTCTAGGATGAAGCTAAAAGAGTCTTAGATAACTGTCCTACAACATCACAGTGACTTCCTCCTAGATACAAGAAACTCTTGCCGAGTCGATCGTTAGTTGAAAATCCGGCTGACACACCTTTGTTGTCGGTTGAAGCACCTATCATTCAAGATAAACCCTCTGAGCCCACACCGGACCAAAGATAATAGGTCGAGATGACATTCAACCCAGTCTTGTCTTTAGAAGGTCCACCTTCAGATGATACAGTCATCAAAGAGAATGAGAACGACACCGTTCAAATTCTTTTTGTTAAGACAAAATCCGATGAACATGGGGGCAATCTACCCGTTCCTTTACCGCAGGAAGGAAGTTTGTCAGAGATTCATCTGGCCGTTTATTCAGTCCCTGCTCCAAGCAATCTAGTCATTTCCTTCGATTGGAATCTACTAGGGAGACCTCGCCTACCATCTAATGTACCATTTCGAATCATAGTGCAAGCTTACAGAATGATCGTGGCTGATACTGTCATAGATGAAGGGGTTTCTGTGAGTATCCTTTGCTCAACTGCTTGGAAAGCACTTGGTTCACCATCATTTCTTCCGGAGATTTGAAATTTGTTAGGCTTCAACAAAGGAACCAGTCGACCTTTAGGGATCCTTCCAAAGTTTCCCATAACTTTGAGAAGGAAAATTGTTCTTCTAAACGTAATGGTAGTCCAAGGGCCTCTAGATTATAATCTAATCCTTTGGCGTGACTACATTTATAGCATGGGAGCTATTGTTTCCTCACTCTTTCGAGTGATGTGTTTCCTGTATGAAGGCAGCAAGGATGATTTTAGGGGCGAATGTTCGCCCTTTGGCGAAATTAAGGGGTTTTAAATTTTTAGTGGGCGAATATTTTGTATCATAGTACATTTTTACAAATCACCTCAAATAGCCCACCTTATTTTAAGGGAGAGGGTAAAAAAGGTAAATTTAGCCCTTGAAATTATGACTTACAACCTTCCATTCGCCCATTTTCAAGAATAGGTTTTATTTAAGTGAATCCTATGGGCCAAATACCATATTTATAAAAGAGGCATGGTAAATTAATAAAAATATAAATAAATGAGAGGTATGGTAAATAAATAAAAAAAATTTTATATTTACTGCATAAGTCACCTTATATACATGTAAGGGTGTAAACAAATAAAAATATAAGTAAAGTGGAGGTATGGTAAATAAATAAAACGTCTTTTTATACTTACTCAAAAGGTATGGTAAATAAATAAAAATATAAATAAACTAGACATATCGTAAATAAATAAAACCTCCTTTTATATTTAGTCCATAACACTCGTTCTATTTATGAAGGCTCAAGAAAGAGGTTTTATTTAAGTGAATCCTATGGGCCAAATACCATATTTGTAACAGAGGTATGGTAAATTAATAAAAATATAAATAAACGAGAGGTATGGTAAACAAATAAAACATTTTTTTACATTTACTCCATAAGTCACCTTATATTTACGAACACTCAAAAAATGGGTTATATTTAGGTTAAACCTATGGCCAACATACTATGGGACAAATACCATGGACTAGATTGTTATTAATACCATGCAAAAAACCATTATTAACCCTAATATTAGAATTAATAAAAATAAAAATGGCACATGGTATTGACCCATGGTATTCACCAAAATGGCACATGGTATTAACCCACGGTATTCACCTGGAATGTAGCATATTTAAATGGGGGAATTAAACCAGCATGTAGCCTATGCTAAGATTCACTAGGACTTTACAAAGTTTTATTATTTAGTGAAAGCCTCGCCAAGATCTTACATGATTTTATAATTGAGTAAAATATTCGCCATGCCTGGTGAGAGATTCGCCAAAAAATTATATATACATATTATATTATTGATAAAATCGCCTTCCATTTTTCCTATATACCATGGAGATTCGCTCATTTATTATATTTATAAATTTAGGGGGGGTTCTTAAAATTTTCCCTGGAAGGCAGAATGGTCCAGCTCGTTGACCAGCTTTCATTCCCCGATTCAAACATGACTACTAGTCAAATTCCATCCCTAACTGGTCTTTTTTCACAAGGAATTTCTCATCAACCTCCAGTCCGTCCACCTGATGAGCACGAGTGATTTGGTGAATGTGACTAAACCCAGGGGGCATGCGCCCTGGTCTGCTTCGGTAAGAAAACCCCAGGTATAAGGTAGGTTTCCGCGTAGGATATATGACTAGTCTGACACACCTGTCCATTTAGGAAAATGGGATTAGACTAGAAAAGGATTCCCTTATCAAAGGTTGTGTGAGTGGAAGCTCCCACAATTCACCTTTGTCTATTTCGATGGACAGAGCCAAGGAAGAGTTTTGTCTGAAAATGCGAATGAAATAACCTTGCTTTAATGCAAGAACTTCCATATGGTAAATTGGAAACTCTACTTCTCTTTATACTTGGGGGCATGCAAACCTTTTGTACGCAAGTGAAAAGCGACCAACGTAACTCTAACCCCGTAGTTTTTTACTAACTTCAACTGCTTAAGTTAGGTGATTGGTTTGATCAACCATTCACCTTTGCAAGGGCCAAATGGCACCAACAAAGTAAAGGAAAGGTTTCCCATCAAGAAACTATCCTACCTAACCTCAGTAGTTCTTTAACTCCTAGGACAGTAGTTGGTCGTTCCTAGCTTGCATACAAAAGGCTCCGGAGCAAAGTTGCGCATGGGGCAAGCTCCCTAAAAAATGAACCTACTAATGAGAGACATCCTTATTATATGACTGGCATGAGCAATGTTTTCGCAAAGTTCAAGCTTGTTAAAAAATAAACCTAACTATGAGCATATGTTCCCCTAGAGTTCAAGCTCATTAAAAAATGAGCCCACTTTCGGTAAATAACCTTTGTGATCACATTACTATTAGCTTTTTGAGCCTTGGTCGTGTTCTTGCCATTACCTCCGCTTTTTAGCTGATCATACGCCTCCACTTGATTGTTTACCCTTTTGAGCAATAGCTGCGATGAGTGATTCTATTAGCCACCTTCTTTACATTGCCATGATTGAAAAGTTCCAAACCTTACTGGAACCAGCTACTACCCGAAAATATCACTCGTTCCTCAAATACGAGTCTCCTTTAAGCTCTTTTTAGACTCGTAAAATATAAAAAGATTGTCGAGAAATTGGCCTCTCCAGCTCACTAAAGTGATTGAGAGTGCCATCCCTCTATATTTTAATATTTTTGGACACGAGGGATCATTACACAAGAAGATCAAGCGCTTTTCTTTTTCGACTCATTAAAGTGATAAGAAAAGTCATCCATTTCTTACTATTTTATACTTTTTCGGACTTAAGGGATTATACTACGAAAAAGGATTACTGGAGTTTCCTTTCCATCTCTTTTCAGACTCTCTAAAACTGAAAAGGACCAAGTTATCTTTGTCATTAAACTCGTTAAAACAATAGAGACAAACTTGTCCATTACAGACAAGAGCGAGTTTCACTGTTGCTAGGCTCGCTAAAACATAGCGACAGGTTTTCCCAAAGAGAAAATTATAGAACAAGCATATGTTATCCTCCTCAAGCTTGACAAAAATAAAGAGTTACTGGTCAGCAATGACTAGGGAAAAATTGGGAAGAAAACTTGAAGAACTTCATTGGTAGCAGGTCGCTCTTGAACATGACACTTTCACTCCATCACCATAATTGGGTTGGGTTGGGTTATTCCGTTCATCAGTAATATCACCATTGGTCCTCCGTACCATCCTTTTTTGGGGTTAATTCTACTGATCCATTTTTAGTGTCACTGATATGTTCAAGAGAAGTCGCTTAGAGAATTCACCAACCCAGCTTACGCCTCATCCGCTGCAATACCTTCACTCTCCATTTTTCATGACCACCACCCTGAACCTTGTATCATCAGATCGTTTTCACCTCCACAAAATTATTTTCTTTGCTCCATGTCATAGATGTGGGATTCATTAAGGCCCTCCTACGATGGGTCACTTCTTTTCGACATCAGCTCATTATCCAAGAAGTTGACTTAGGAACAACCCTTTTGGTACTTTGAAGCTTACATGCCTCAATGGCAAGTTTCTCACCTCCGGTGATAGGTTTACATCAATGGCCTTCGACCGAAAGATTTTACGTGGTGTTCAACATCGACTCATGTATTCACACCACGTGAATTATACTGCAGTACCTTGAGGGTCATTATCATTATCGGTGATTCCTCTCACACCTATTAATAGCTTACATCATTGGCTGGTAATCAGGTGATGTCTTTCCATGTTCGACTTTAGAACATCTTTTCACATGGATCAACTTGTACATCTGGCGAGGATTGAATGAGTTTGAAGACCCCGAATCTATTTTCATCCATCTGTGCTGTGATATATTCAGGAATATAAAGACATCAAATGTACACAGAAGCTGCACAGATGGTCATCTAAGCCAGAGACGATGACCCTTCATATGAAGAATCACCTGTCTGCAATAGCAGATGATTATCTGTCCTATGTATATGAAAATGAATTTATAAAGCTGAGCATGAGAATGCCCGCCTTAGCCAGATCATGAAAATAATATGATGATGATGTATTGTATTATATCTTATACAGGTCACCTTCCAGTTTGAAAAATCTTGGATCCTCATGATAAAGCATTTCACCCGACATCAGAAGATTTACGACCTCATGCTTTAGGGGGCAACTGTTATAGACATATTTGGGCACTGCAACCCCAATCACATATGTCAATAAGCCAAGGGTTCTTAAACCCCTAAAAGTGTTGTTTCATACCCTAAAGGATCATGGTCAACTGATTACATCATTTCCCAAAAGTTCTCCCTAAGAAACTACTCATAACTGGTCAAAACTAGACCATACAGATTGCTCCATGCTGAGGGTGCGATGCATCTCACCTATTACACATGGGCGGTCCCATGCGTACTGAAAATCCCTTCTGTAGGGTTTGATGAGTGAGAGTAGACAAATGGTAGAGGTGGTTTGCTAGGTGGAAACTCAAAGAATCTTCTAGAAACTGCTCATATGACACTTGCCTCTCTGAATTCACCCAGGGATGAGTAAGAGATCATGAAATCTCCAAGTGGAACCAAGAACTATCAGTGAAATGACACTAATCAAAAACCCAGAAGCTGACTCACCCCCTGCAAATATCTATATATGGATCCCTCATCCTAAAGATCCAAAGGCTAGAATTTTGTAATTTGTAAGGAAGTGTTGATGGTTTCTCTTTGAGACATTGTATTGTTGGGTGATCTAGCTTTTCATGAGGTGAAGAGGGCTTTTATGCTGGGAGGATGGCATTGGATCAGATATCTAGGTTGTAATCCTATCTTCTACTACTTCTATTAATAAAGTTATTTGAGTTTTCCTCCATATACTTGTATATTTCTAAATTTTGTATTTGTGTATGCATTTGTATGGTTAATGTACATCTGATTCTACATTGTTTATGGTTATAGATCTCTATTCTTTATTTTGCTACTTTGACTCTATGGGTATTCTTTGAAAAGGGACAAGTGAGAAAGGAGTGGTGAAAGCTCTGTCAAAGGAGAGAGGAAACAAGCAAGGAGCCAAGCGAAAGACTAAGGTTGGTGCTCTCTGCTTCTCTCTCATCTATCTCTCACAAAGGAAAACACAAGTAACTTTGAATTGTTTGTTTCTAAGATAGCTACCCATCTTAGTGGGACTAGCAGATCTGAATAGACACTAGTTTTCCCGATAACACATGGGGGTATCTTGATCGCTCATTGTTGCTACCATCTTTATGGAGCATTTCGAAACCATCTCCATAGACAGTTGGTACATGAAACGAAAATGTTGGTATCATTTTGTTGATGATATCTTTTTCATCTAGCTTCATGTCTGATCCACTCTTATCACTTTCCTTGAACATCTTAACAACATTTGAACCCATATCAAATTCACCATGGACCTAGGAAATGTTCAATCTCTTCCCTTATTGGACATCTTCATCTCTTGACTTTCAAATGGTCGTATGAAACAAAGTTTATAGTAAAAATATGCACAAAGAACATTATCCCCATGCCCATTACATCATCATTTTACACATAAATCTACATTCTTAAAACCTTATTCACTCATGCAATTTTAATTTCTAGCTCCAATTTATTGAAGACTGAAGAAAACCATTTAAGGAATTCCCAAATGACCAATGGTTACGTTATAATGTATCCTCCTCCACACACAAATAGACTCAATTTATTTATTTATTTGTTATTCAACTAAATTACATCTTCTAAAAATTAAATGATGAAAGAGGAAATATTAACAAGGATGTTCAAAGATATTTGCACCACCATGGAGAAATAATGTAATGATAGATTGAATAGCAATGAATTTATGTTTTAAATATAATCCCTTTACACTATAATAACAATTTCCTAACAATCAAATACCTAGTATGCCCATCTTTCCATAAAGAATAGAACCATGGATCAAGGACGTGAAGCATTGGAAGTCATAAACATTGGTAAATACTTAACGATCAGAGAGGGATCTTGGCATGGCACATTGTAATATTTGTTTTTATAAAACAAATTTTAGTCTTGTTATATTATTGTTGATATTTGGTTCATACATTGGTTGATTGACATCTCTCGACATCATTGTGTAGGGCTATATGAACACTTTCAACCATGGCATAGTCATTAACATGATTTTTGTTTGAAGTTTTTCGAACTATCTAGAATTTGGATGAGTTGTTAAGCTCTTGGGCATGGGTTATCAGGAGATAGGATGGCCTGGATGATCTCAAACATTCATCCATGACCACCTACATCTAGCAATAGCCATTCTTTCTAGCTAGATTTTGCTAACTGTGCATGCTGACCACTCCTAGGGCATAGAAGAGAAACTCTCTTCACTGCTTGGTTTTTGAGGGGTTTGGGTTTATAATTTGTTTACAATTTAAAGTGGTTTCCATTGATGGGTATATCAGGTTTTTCTAAGAAACCCTTATCGTGTTGAAATCCTAGGCCTTAGCCTCCAAGGGTATATGTAAGAACTATGGGGAAGGACGCTGGCTATGGCCTCCTCTGTCCAAACTTCACTTGTTAAGTGTAGCCATTTCCTTGATATGTTATCTTCTTTTGGACACAGGCCCTAAGAAATGTTTTTTGAAGAATATTTGTATCTATCTATCTATCTATCTATCTATCTATATATATATCTATATATATATATATATATATATATATATATATATATATATATATATAGATATATATATATGAACAATATTACTCTAGACAAGTTATATTCATTTTTTTTTTTTATCTTTTGAAGGAGTACACAATTACTAATTGTTATTCAAAAAAACAAATGGAGTTTTTGTACTTTGTCTTTTCCTCTATTTTCGACTCTGCATTTTCATGATTCTGGGTTATTCAAAATTATTGTATACTGTTCTTATTCTATGGACTACAACACTATTTCTTATGGTTAGAATATTCTCATAATTCCTCTACTTGACATTTCACTGTTAGTTAATACTTTCTGATCTTTTTTGTTTTATGGTTTCAATAGAGATATCATAATGGTTTGTCTTTATAATTTATTTTATTTCATGCTAGTCTAACCACCTTGGAACTATACTAAACCATCGTGCTTATGAATTGGCCAGTTTGGTACTAACCTTATGCAAAAAGGGTTCCTTTCTGGGGACCTTCTTACCAAATTAAAACTAACCCTTCAGAGAAAAGGGAAATTGTAAATCTATCTTGTAGTTGCAACACCACAACAATAGGGTTAGCAATTGGTACTTAATATTTTCATAAATAATATTAATTCAATCTTTTTTCATAAGACACTTTTGCTCCACGAATCCTTCAGCCCCATTCCTCTTCTTGATGATGTAAACTTGTACCTGTGTTGCAAAAGTATTCTATTTCCTACATACTTAATTCATTAAAGTATATGGAAGCAATGCATGATTAATATCTACAATTTTTGTTTTTCTCTATTTCTCTAAAAATATTTGTGGTGTTATCATTGGGGAGTTCCCATTTCATAGTCATTATTTTCCTTTGTTTTTTTTTCTATGCATGCTATCTAACTAACAATGATTTAACAATTCCGTTAGTTATTTACAAGCATTAGGTACTTATCTAAAATTTTAATACAATTTATGCCAAGGTTGTTCGACCACCCAAGCATAAGCTAATCAACTTCTCTTAGCTTCCCAGGAGCCACTATTCCTTAGTTTAGTTCAATAATGACTATTCAGTTTTCTTCCTTGGAGCAGACAAGTTTATAGAAAAATTAGTATCTCGGCAATTGTTTACCAACATCTATCTCCAACTGGTGTATAAGCATTCACTACCTTTGTCTCCCACAATGGAATCCCAATATTACCGGACAGACAACGTTCCTCTCCCATTGTTCTTGTTTTTGTTCTTTTTGGTTGTCTTTTCAATGTATCCTCTTTTCTACCATGCTCGACATCTTTCTCTAGCTCGCAAGAGAGAGAGACCTCTTTATTTTTCTTTTCTTTTTTACCCCACCGAGGATCCCAATTCTATTATTTCTTTTTTTGGTTGAATAACTAAATACTTGTTTTTCTTTGGATTGACGGTTATTTACTCTTTGAACAACTTTAACATATCTCTCTCTCCTGACTATTACCATTTTTTATTAATATTCACTATATTATTAAGGACATGTAATATCTAGTTAACAATAGATGTTCATATCGCATTTAATATCAAACATTCTCATTAAATACATGATATAACATTCCCAAAATCAAAATTGGCCAAAACTTAACATTTAATTCACCTTAGTCATAAATTTTTATTAATTCATAGAATCAAAGGCATTACATACCCCATCTCCCAAATTAATAACACTTTCATTGGGATGAGAATCCAATTTTCAAAACTTACATCATCTCCCAACTCCAAAATCTTATTTCTCTTCCTTTTATTCAAGGCACCATGGATCTCATTACGGAAATATTAACCAAAAAGGAGATTAAGATTGTAGTAAAACCCTACAAGATACTTAATCAATTATTTTCATCCCATGATGGGATTAGGGGTACACCAAATCCCCTGGTCTTATGGAAAGTCTTACATTAGTCAAAGTGGGCATTATTTTAGATCCCATATCAAGGAACACATTAATGACAAAACCCATAATTTCATCTCTAAATATATCATTTCTAAATATTATTTAAAATTAAACACTTAATTTAATTTAATTAAACCAAAATCTTAGCATTGTCTTCCCATTAAACCTCCTGGATCATCCATGAAGCTCTTGAAATTGGGAAGCACATTGATAACTTTAATTGAGAAGATGGATATAGACATAGTCAATGCTAACAACCCTTCATTCATCACCTTGACCACTAATCCAATTCTTATTCAATCTTCCCCTCCCTCACTTTTTCACTTATATCTCTTTTAGTCTCATGGCTCCCCTAGCCCTCAACCTTAATTTTCCCTTTACCCCATCTCTGCCCTCCACCGCTCTTCCACTCCACCTTTTCTTTATGTTTCGTCTTCATTGTAGATTCACCTTTTACTATTATTTGCATTCCCTTCCTTAATATTTTTTTGGTTACTAGTTGAACCTCCATTTAGTAAAATTGTTTCCTTCCTAAACACCCACCCACCCACCTTTTCCTTCTCCTTTCATTTACGGTTTTATATTCTCAAATTATCCCATCATTATTTTACTATCGTCAATATGAGTTCACATGAATTATTAGTATTTAGTAATATTGTATTCCTCTTTTTATTTCCAAAATATTCCATATTAATTGTTATACCACATATGTTCTATCAAATGGAAACTATTTTCCATACTTATTATATTATTATTATTATTTTATAGATTATTTATACCATCATTAAAGCCTTATTTTATCATAATAATCACATTGATTCATTATCTAATGTCTATCTGTTTTTTTCTATTTTTTGATAATCTCTAAATAGTTTCCAATACTTATAGCTTTTCTCCCTCCAACAGTTACATCTTTTAATCATGCTATATAATCTTCTCATTCCTAATTCATGGAATCATTGATTCAATTTTATTTGTTCATGACGATCAATATTAGAATTTCCACTTAAATGCTGGACATTTCATTATAGTTCATAGATGTTCTCCAAAAAAACTATTAACAATTTATTGATTATAGAAAATGATTATATATATATATAATTTATTTACTATATATAAAAATAACTAATAACAAGATATTTAAAAAATCAATGCTTTAAAAATATATTCATAAAAATTAAATAATTTACTATTATGTAATCATTAATTTGTAATTCCCGGATCCGGGTGGCATCACCGACTCCACCGTTTTCCATGCAAGGAGTTAATGCCCAGTACTGCCAGCTGCAAAGCAGCGTGGCCTCTCGGGACGTAAACTCATGCGAGCAGGGAAAGAGTATTAATGTTGGATCGGGTGGCGGATTTGCATTTATGTTATGTGTTGATCGACGCAACATTCCTTCTATTATAATCATGCCGCTCCATTGTTATCTCACCAAGCCTTGTGCTCAGTCGCGGAGTAATGGAACCTGGTTTGCGGAGGCTGTTGGCGATGGTTTAAATTTGGTTTACTGCCGCAAGCTCCAAGCCAACTCTATCAAGCGTAACTTCTCCCCTGTTCTAGATTCATGCTCTCTGTTGTTGTCTGCAAATTTTGTGGTTGTATGTAATTTTTGTTATATTGTTGTGTCGGTCACAAGCTCTGTTGGGAATCCCTCTTGCCTCAATTGTCTCCGTCCTGTTCGTCATCCCGTCCACCCATCTATGCCCTACCTCCTGTTTGTCATCATGGTTCGCTCAGGCAAAAGGAATAGTTCTGGGGGGTGTCGTGACAGTCGTTTGCATCCTCTAGTTGGTCATACCATGGAAACAGCGCCGGAACCTTTCAATCCCTTCCCCGTCCATGAAGCTGGGCCTTTTGTAGGTTCTGGTCATAAACCTATTCCGAACAATGCTTTCCAAACCACGCACTTTAAATTTCAAAGTAATTTGCATATGCCCCTGGTCACTGCCCACATCACCATTCTACTCTCGGAAGAGGAAAACCTTGTCTCCCCTTTGGCCTGCATCGCCCCTGATCCTTCTCCAAGCAGTGAGAATTCCTCGGGCAAAGACAACATGGAGAAATGGAAAAAAGAGAAAGTTGAACAGGAGGATTTTCTCAAAAATCTTCCTCCCCTTGAAGATATAGGACCTGCAGCTGAGGATAGGACTCATGGCGAGGCAGACCATGCCATAGCAATCCCTGACAGTGATTTAAGCGGCAATGAAGGTTTGAAGACTGGTGATATAGGCATGGATGAGAAGAAGGACCATGGCCCAGCAAAGGAGAAGTAGCGCCACTTGGGACTGTCTCTTTTTGTTTCGGCTTCTGTTTCAGGCTCGTGATCAAGTTTCTATGCAATTGTCCTACTGTTTTTTGGCTCCCAGATGGGTATTTGGCGACTCTTTATATGCTGGGATGTAATGTTTTTTGTGTTTTTGTACTGGCTCAGTTCATGTCTCTCTCTATGTCTGATATCTGGTTTCTTGCACTTTGTAACTGGTTTCCCCAGCTTATGTCTGTAATGGGGCAGTTCTGTTCTGTCGAGTGCTTCCATGCCTCGATAATATGTAAAAATATTTTGCCTTTCAGTTAATAGAAGTTAGTATTTGCAGAGAAAAAAAAGATCATTAATTTGTAATATTTTACATTTATAAATATACTTTAGTCATATATTGATGATAGTGAAAAATTCAATTCTTTTAAAGAACCTTATCAGTTATATAAGTTATATAATAATTGCATTGAAAAATATGGAATTACCCAAATTCTAAAACATTTCTCTTATGAGTGCACTACAAAGGAACAAATTTAGTATATTAAGTAAAGTGTATAAAATCTAGGAACAAGTGCTAGAAACATAAATACATAAGTGTGTACAAGAGAAACATGACAATCATAAGAGGAAGTGCTACATTAAGTATCTAAAATCTTACACCACTTTGTATTTTAAATTGTGAAGATCACAAGATGATATTATATGAATTAGAAATAGAGTTGTGTATTTTTACACAATTCATCTTTTCAAAAGTGGGTTATGGGCTTACTAAACAAGGGTATACATCAGCAGGGACTTTACTATTGGAGCAATACCACACCACATGGGTTCATATTGGGGGATATATATTGAGGAAAAATGTCATAATATATTGGTGGATATATAGGGGGTAAAGGTTTTTATATTAGCAAGTATAAAAAAATGGAGCTCAAAGTTTATGAAAAAATATAAAGGGTTGTAAAAAATATTAATGAAAAATGGATACCTATAATATCTAGTGAAATGAGGGGTTTCTTAAATTGGGAAGTTGTATTGGGTTTCACATTGGTAGGGTGTTAAATCATGTGATTTTTGGAGTTATTTTCTAGGATGTAGTCAAATTAGGGGTACCGTTTAGTATGCCACAAGATGTTTCTCAACAGTTATGGATGACATCCATAGTAAACTTGTTGACATACTAGTGCAACTTACCTAGGGGGAGTTGAATTAGGGACTTACTTGCATAGCCAAATACCCAATAACATTAGCATCAATTGGTTGAGCTAAGCCCTCGTGTGTGTGTATTTGATACTGAAAAATAGTGCACTGCAAATGCAGTGGCCTAGAAATAAACACATGGTGAGAAACATTTGTCAGCAATGAGTAGAGGAGAACATTGTATGGTGGATCATCATGGTTTTTATCAGTTGGCCCTAGATAGTGAAATCAATAATTGGGCTAATAATGATTGACTCCTATCCATCAATGTTGGACCCAAATGGTTGCTTGTTAGGGAGACAATGATTTCCTGCCCCCTTTTCTTCTATAGATTTTCTAGCCTAGAGACAAGGTCAGCCTCCCAAACCCTGAGATTGTTGAGAGTAGTGTGGACATGTTGGAGAGGATGTAGGTTTCTCCTTACTCATGGTACATGGGTTCCCTTCATAGCTTAATTCACTGTTTTTTCCATAGTTCAAGGATCAATTTTGAAATTTGACGTCTTTAATCATTAGCCACACAATTTTGATAAGGATTGGCGAGTTAATTTGTTATTCAATGTAATTGTTATTTATTAATTACTTTCAACTTTGGCTCTAAGAATTATTGCATATGGTGATGGATATCTATTTACCTACGCAATAGTTCATATGTATCCTTACAGGTTCTTTGTATTGAGTATGGACATTATTAGAATGGTTGTAATTGTTGCAATGCCTTTGCTCATTAGTGCATGGATTGAATATCTTAGAATGATTGGAAAGATTCCTTTGCTCTCTTCCCACTAGCCAAGGGACACATTACCCAATGGAATGAGGTAATGAGGTTGCTGGTATATTTAAAATGTTATGATATGGTTAATGCATGAATTGATTTTCAGGTTTTAATTTGATATCACAGTTAAAAAATTATATAAAATAAAAACTTTTTATGGTCATTAATTCATGAATAGAATGTCTTGGAAATATGCCCTTTCCTCTCTTCCCACTAGCCAAGGGACACATTACCCAATGGACTAAGGTAATGAGGTTGTTGATATATGTAAAATGTTATCATGTGATTAACCCATGGATTGATTTTCTAGTTTTAATTTGATATCATAGTTAAAAAATTATATAAAATAAAAACATTTTATGTATGATACAATATGAATAAAGTATCGTGCTTTAACATCATCTTATGCAGACAACCTGATAACATGAAATAGTCCACTAATGGTCCATAAGGGAACAACTTCCCACATTTTCCAAATGCCTTTGAGTTTTGGGTGTTTAATTTTTTTCATTACATGTGAAAAAGATAAGATCTTAGCCAATCAAAGAAAGTTTTAGTTTATACTCCAAGACCAAAAGGTGGTTTCAACCAAGTTAATATTTGCAAGAAAGCTAGTATATTCTAGTATCATTATTGAGGCTACAATGGGGTCATGAGATTTCAAGTAGCATCTATCCTTAACCCCAAACATGAGACAAGTAACTACCCTTGGTTATAGTTTAGCCTCATGTCTAGTAGGATTTTAGTATTTTGTATTATTATAAAGTTAAGTTTTTAGTAGCATGTGTGTCTGTGTGTGTGTGTCTATATATATATATATATATATTGAGAAAAGAAAAACATAGTTTCTAATGACAAGGCTAGGTAGTTGATAGTTAGTGAAGGATAAAAGCTAGAAAAATAGGATAAAATAAATTAGGACTGAGCTCAGTATAAATAATGAATTGATGCAATTCCATCTCATACTTTGCTTGATTCTAAATCTTTAGATTTATTTGGGTTTATAGCCTAGAAAAATAAGATAAAATAAATTAGGACTGAGCTTAGTATAAATAATAAATTGATGCAATTCCATTTGATACTTTGTTTGATTCTAAATCTTTAGATGTATTTGGGTTTATAGCCCAGTATGGTAGTGGGCATTCAATTATCGGTACTTCTAGTGAAATATTATATCACTAGAGCTCTAGCTCATATTGTGTTTAGCCGTAATCCTTAGACTTAGTTTTCTTTATGTCATTAATGATATTTGGTTATAAATTAAACTTTTTACAGAAGTAACAACTGGCACTATTTATTGTCCTTTGTTGTGGGAAAGTATTGTATATCTCACATAGACTTGTTACGCCGAAAGTCATTTTATCTATGGATTTTAGTGTGCAAACATTGTTCTCTTTTAGGAATCAAAAAGCTTAATTTGAACGTCATCCTCAAATCAATGAAAATTTGACTTGTGTCCTCCTTTTTCCAATAAGGAATTTATCGTATTAACCTCAAGGGCTTGCAGATATAATCCAAAGAGTACCTAACATGATAGTTTGTCCAGATCAGGATCGAGGGACTAGATGGAAAACTAAGTTGAGGCCCAGTTGTCGTCTGAGTTGTGGGGCGACAACAACGATTATGATGGCAAGGTTAAGGGTTTGAGCCTTGTAGAAAATCGGCCCTTGAGATATTTTGGTGGAGTCATCATCCAATTATGATCCTCATAACTACAACTCGGATGAAGAAGAGTCGGAAACATATACATTTAATCAATGCTTTTGTAGTTATATCATTGTTGTAAGCATTTTTTAGTTTGTTTTTGGGCCTCTATCCAACTATGATCTCTATCTTAGGTCTTAGGATTTTCATGAAGATCCTTACACTAATACACCAAGGGAACTTTTAAAACAAAAGAAATATTTTGTCTTCAAAAATCACTTTTTATTTTAATTATTTTACATTAAAATTTAATATCAATTGAATTGTCTTAAATATAAAATTTAAGACAAAAACAATTTGAGACAAAAATATTTTAAGACAGAACTTTATATTTAAGACAAAAACAACTTAAGACAAATATATTTTAAGACAAAATTTTAAATTTAAGACAAAACAATTTAAGACAAAAAGTATTTTAAAACAAAACTTTATATTTAAGACAAAAACAATGTAAGACAAAATTTTTTTAAGACAAAAATAGTTTGAGACAAAAATATTTTAAGACAAAACTTTATTTTAAGACAAAAATAGTTTAAAACAAAATTATTTTAAGACAAAGCTTTATATTTAAGACAAAAATAGATTGATACAAAAGCATTTTAAGACAACTTTATATTTAAGAAAATGGTCACATAAGACGAAACCCATTTAAGACAATTAACAATTAAGACAAACACATATCAATTTAAGGAAATATTATCTCACAACTACAAAATTGACTCTCACATTGCACGCTAAGGTTGCCACATTGCGGGCTACTATTGTATCGTACCTATACCAATGTTGCTATTTCACATTCCATTCATGTTATCTTATATAGAGACAATGACTTGTTGGGCTCTTCATTTTGTGGGGGTAGCCGACTCTGAAGAACATGAAAACTTTCCTTGACAAGATTTCCCAAACATTAATTACTCTTTTGTCTCTTCGAACTCTGTTGATACCATTAGAGACAACTTGTATGTTGTTGCATTTGAGACTACTACATGGAGGGGAATTTTAAGAAAATTGTTTAAGACAAAATAAATCTTTTGTCTTAAAATTTTCAATATGACGCACTAGTAAGAAAGGTAAAGGATTAGGGGTTCATCTTTATGCTATTGATGATTTCTTCAGGAAGTAGAGTGATGGAGGTTGACAACAACTAATGGGATTTAGGGTGATGGAGGCTGAAAACAGAGGTGTGCGTCATGAGAGGAGCAATGGAGGCACTTTCGAAGAACATTAATAGGTGGTAACATAGTTGGAGTACTTTTTGGGGTCTGCATCGATTATGTTTTAATATGTGTTTTTTGACTATTTTATTTATTTTGAATGCTAGTTATATTCGTTTTTTGCTGTTATTAACACATTGTTATGCTAGATTGGCAACATGGATTAGATTCACGTAAAGGATTGTTGAAAAATGCAGCAAGAAATTTTCAATTTGATTTTGCCTTGATTAAATTGAGAAAATTTGAATTTCCACATCAACAGACAACTCAGATGCAATTAGCTTCTATGAAATGGTTTTTGTTACCCATTTTACTAAATAAATTTGAGTTGGACGAGTTAGAGTTCAGTTAAGCATGTGTGATTTTTAATTTGTAGCAATCAAAGTTATCTCAAGTTGTTTTTAGTTAAACTAGGTCTAACTGTTGGAGGAACTAGTGGAAGGCTAATTGTGCAGTGGGACTTCAGTCAAATGTAGTGATCATCTAGTTAAGTGATGAATCATCCCAAAATTGCTAATGCATGAAAACAATTCGAGTTCCCCAACTATGGTGGAGATTCCAAGGCAGTGTAATATTAGTTGTAGACTAGTCTTGGGCGTACAGGTGTTGCATGCAGTCACATGATCGACCTTAGGAATTGTGAAATCCATTTTGGAGGAAACCTAAATAATAAGGGCCTAATTTTTCAAGTAATTGCAAAGGAAATAGGGGCTCAAGCAGAGGCAGAAATTGACAAAGTTTGGGTTTGATCTTCTTAGTGAGCAAAGAGATAGGTTATTCATTTATGGTTGTGCACAATTGAGTAAATCAATTGTAATACATCTATATTCATAATATTGATGCAAGAAGGCATTGGAGTTATTAGAAAATTTCTTTCCGCTCGAAAAATATTGTGTGCATGTGTTTTATTTCTTATTTCATGTCTAAATTTTTTGTTATAAATTGTGAATTAACTTTTGTAGAGTAGTAGAGTAGGTTTGTGTCTTATGATTTTGAAAAAACTTCATGATGAGTTGCAAATCTACACCATAATTTCTACATCGTATCATAGCAGGATTCACATTAGAGCAGGAATTTCAAATTTGTTTCTCAGGAGGTTCGAATTTGCAGTTCAGTGTAGCAAGATCTCTTAAGAACTAAAAATATGACCTTCAACGGGCTGAGGCTAGAGTATTCCTTGGAAGGCAACTCTAATTTCATTGAATGGAAGGATCACATGGAGGAGGTATTCGATGACAATGGATTGCTAGAATACATCAAGAGAGATGTTACAAAACCAACAGAATCTGATGCCCAAAACCTTGCTCAGTGGAAGAAAGTTGTAGCCAAGGTGTGGATAATAATATTGGAGGGAGTATGAGACCACATTGTCAACAATCTCCATGGGAAAGAAAATCCTTATGCAATGTGGTAGGCACTCAAAAATCTGTTTTAGAATAGTAATGACCACAAAAAATTGGTGCTCAAGGATAAACTTTGAAATATCAAGATGTAGAAGAATGACTTTATCCTGCAATATTTGAGGAGGTTCACACAAGTTCGTGATGAGCTTGTAGGAGTTGATGTAATTCTTTCAAAGGATGACTTGGTAAGAATATCCCTTCTGGGCCTTCCCAAGAGTTGGCATAGCTATCAAGATTAAGTGAATGGGAGGGAGAAACTAACAAATTCATAGCACTTATGGTACAAGTTGGTACAAGAGGGAATAAGGCAGAATACTAGAGAGGGGACCTCATCTAAGGGCAAGGATGAATAAAAATTTGCATTGGTTGGAAAGGGAATGAAGGGAAAAGGGGAAGAAATCTCAAACCAAACCAGAATCTAACCAAGGGAGAAAGAAGAAAGATTGTCAAAAATTAAATGCTTCCGTTGTCACGAATACAAGCACTATGCCACGAAGTGCCCACAGAAAAAGGAAAGTGAGAAGACCTTAGGAGGAGCAGTAGGTGAAACCTTGGATTCATAGTTCGAACTTGACTTTACACTTATCCCATACATGTCCAACATAGTGATGGGGAGTGTGTGGTACTAGGACTTAGGTGCATTCTTCCACATGACAGTGTGTAGAGACCTTTTCAGTGACTTGGAGGAGAAAGATCTCCAGATGCACATCAAGCTAGGGGATGATGGAAGGTGCAACATGATCAGTATTTGTATAGTCACCTTTCAGAGGGAGTCAGGCTCCCCTGTCAGGCTCAAGGATGTCATGTTTGTTGTAGGCCCAAAAAAAAATCTCATATTTGTGGTAGTTTTGGAAGACTGTGGTTATGATGTGATCTTCAACAAAGGAAAAACATTCCTGAGACACACAACCATGAGATAGGTGAAGAAGATCGAGGTTTGTGTGAAGAATCTATATAAGTTAGATGTGGAAGATTGTGTTGCATTAAAAGCTAAGGAAGAGAAAGCGGAGGGCCATGATGTAGGTGAACTTTACCACATAAGCCTTGGCCATTTGCATCATGGCACCTCGAATATTATACAACAAATATCCACTAGCCTCCCTAAAGGAGAACTTGAGCAGCAGGATGTATGCAAAGGATGTACCTTGGGGAAGTACATAAAATCCACATTTCATGATCGGGACAAGAAAGCACATGCGATCCAAGAAAGGATCCACTTTGATGTCTGTGGACCTTTCTTGATAGCTTCCACTGCCCGACACAAATATTTTGTCCTTTTTATTGATGACTTCTCACATAAGTGTTGGATCTCTTCATGCGGAAGAAATATGAGACATTCTCCAAGTTCGTAGAATTCAAGGCAATATTTGAGAAAGAAACCAACAAGAAGGTGAAGGCTCTCAAAAGCAATACTGGAGGTGAGTATGTGTTGAATGAATTTAAAAATTTATGTCCAAAAGAAGGCATTCAACAAGAGTTGACAACACCTTACAACCCACATTAGAATGGGGTGGTTGAGAGAAATATCCATAGCATTTTGGAAGCAACGAGGGTGATGTTGCATGACCAAGGCTTACCTCTGCATTTGTGGGTTGAGGCATGCAATACAATAGTTTGTTTGTAGAACTGAAGTTCTCATCGGATTCTTGGCATGATTACATTGGAGGAGGCTTTCTCGGGAAGATAGACAGATGTGTCACACTTCAATATTTTTGGAGCCTCTGTTAACTACCATGTCTCCAAAGAATCAAGGAATAAGTTTTAGTTGATAGCAAAATTCAGGGTATTTGTGGGTTACATAGAAACTCCTCACAGCTAACATGTGTACTTGCCATCACTCATAGTGATAGTTGTGTGAAGGGATGTCAATTTTGATGAGGAAAAATCTATGTGGTGCTCTCTTTAGAGGGAGCTCTAGATGGCACCAAAAGATATGATTTTAGCTCAAAAAGAGGAACCTCAGGAAGTTGTAGAGCAACCAAAAATTGTGGAGCAAAGAGTGGAGACATTCACTAAAGCAACGCCTCTAGGGAAGGCAGAAAAAGAACTAAGGAAGTTGATAGACTTGTGCAAGATGCAAGGGAGAATGTGGGATATCCTTCAAATTTCCATAAGTAAAGGAGGTCACCTGATAGGTACACTGGCTACATGGATCTTATGACTGAGCTTATAGGGATTGAGCCATCCTCTTTTGAGGAAGAAATAGAGCAACCTGTATGGGTTGACGCAATGGTGGAGGAATATGAATCCATTGCAAAGAACTGTGTTTGGGAAAAGGTCCCAAGAACAACATATAAATCAATAGTGGGTTTGAGATGGATCTTCAAGGTGAAGTAGGCAACAAACGGAAGAATAGGGAAGTATAAGGCCAGAATTGTTGCCAAGGGGTACTCTCAAGTAGAGTGAATTGACTATGAGGAGACATTTTCTCTTGTAGTAAGGTACTCATCCATTAGATCAATTTTGGTCTCACTACGTAGATGGCGTAGAATATCCACTAGATGGGTGTAAAAACAAAATTTCTGAATGGGGTTATTAAGGAGAAGGTGTACATAGAGTAACAAAAAGGTTTTTAGACATTTGATCAAGAGTCTCATGTGTGCAGACTCAAGTGAGCACTGTATGATGTCAAACAAGCACCTCGTGCTTGGTACACCAAGATCGATAGTTATCTCATTGGTTTGGGCTTCACCATAAGTGAAGCAGATGTAAACCTTATCACATATGGGTAGAAGGTAAATTTCATATTATTGTCTTATATGTTGATAATTTTATTTTAACTAGTGATGAGATGTTGATCATATCATGCAAGGAGGACCTTGCAAGGGAATTTGAAATGAAGGACATGGGTCTTGTGCACTACTTTCTTAGGTTGGGAGTATGACAAGGTGATGGGGAATTATTTATCTCTCAAGGCAAGTATGAAAATGAAATACTACAAAGATTCTACATGGAGAGTTGTAAACCCTTGGAAACACCACTAATGAACAACTAGAGGAAGGAGGATGCCACTTTAGGTGAAGTCGATGCTACCACTTATCGACAGCTAATGGGTCCACTCATGTATCTTGTGAACACATGACTAGATATGTGATGTGTACTCAGCAAGTTAAGACAAGCTATGGTTAGGTCAAACAAATTGTTTTGGAAGGCAAGTTTTACAGTACCTCACAGGCATTACTGAGTTTATACTATGGTACAGAGGAGCAGAGGGAGTGAAGTTGTGCGACTTCATAGATGTAGATTGGGCACAAAGTCCATTAGAACGAAAGAGAACATCAAGTGCAATTTTTAGTGTTGTGTCCGTAGTTATTTCTTGGTACAACAGGAAGCAAAGATCTATGGTGCTCAGCTAGACAGAAGCATAATACATAGCTGCAGGTCAACAAACATGTGAGGCGATATGCATGAGAAAGATACTTGTTGGACTATTTGGTTATATGATGGATCCAATTGTGATAATCAGAGTTGCATCAATCTCTCCAATAATCCTAAATTTCATGATCAATCCAAGCATATAGATATCCAATATCACCATTTACGAGATTATGTCTAGAGGAAGATGATGTTTCTACACTCCATTCTGATAGAGGAGTAAGATGTTGGCATTTTGATAAAAGCTTTGTCAAGAGGGAAGTTCGAATTTTGTAAGTGCAAGATAAGGGTGGTTAATAATCCCTTTCTTGTAATGAGGGAGTCTTGAAAAATGTAGCAAGAAATTCCCAATTTGATTTTTCCTTGACTAAATTGAGAAAAATTGAATTTCCATATCAACAGATAGCTTGGATGCAGTTAACTTGTGTGACATGGCTTGTGTCACCTGGTTTACTCAGTAAATTCGAGTTGGAGGAGTTAGAGTTTAGTTAAGCATGTATGATTGCTAATTTGTAGCAATCAAAGTCAGTTATCTCAAGTTATTTTTAGTTAAACTAGTTCCAACTTCTTGAGGAACTAGTGGAAGGCCACTTGTGCAGTGGGACTTCAGTCAAACTCAGTGATCATCCAGTTAACTGATCAATCAACCCAAAATAGCTAGTGCATGGAGAATTCGAGTTCCCCAGTTGTGGTGGAGATTCCAAAGTAGTGTAACATTAACTGTAGACTAGCCTTGAGTGTACAAGTGTTGCATACAATTAGATGATCAACCTTGGGAATTTTGCAATCCATTTTGTAAAAATTCCTAAATAATAAGGGTCTAATTTCTCAAGGAATTGTGCAAGGAAATATGGGCTCAAGCAGAGGTAGAAATTTACTAAGTTTGGCATAGAGCTTCTGAGTGAGCAAAGAGACAGGTTATTCACTTGTAGGTTGTGCTCAGTTGAGCAAATAAATTGCAATACATTTCTATTAATCATATTAATCCAAGCAGACATTGGGGTTTTTAGCATATTGTTTTCCCTAGGAAAATTTTTTGTGCATGTGTGTTATTTCTTATTGCATATATGAAATTTTTGTTCTAAATTATAAAATAACTTTCGGAGAGTAGTAGAGTAGGTTTGTGTCTTGTGATTTTGATTAAAACTTCATGAGTAGTTGCAACTCTACACCATAATTTCTACAATTATGGTGGAGGCAAATTACAGAATATTCATTAGTAGACAATATGCCTACTTCAAAATATCTATGAAAAATTTTGTGAGAAGAATATGTTGAGGATAAAAGATTGGATTTTGGAAGAATTAGTCACAAAATTCACAAGGGCAGTAATTTTGGTTGCAGGTGTGGAGGTAGATGGATTAAATGTAATTTTGGCTGCAGGTGTGTAGGTAGACAAGTCACAGTTACTCCTTTGATTTTTGTCGATGATGTGTTACTATTTGGTAGATTGACCTCTTTTGATTAGTCTCTGGACTCCTTATGAATAATGTTAAATCTCATATTATTTCTTCTTACCCAGATGATGCATTGGTATTGGAGATTTATCATATTTTTGGTGTTATCTCCACTGCATTGGATGCAGATTTTAAATATCTTAGATTTATGCTCCAACCTAATTGTTATGGAATTAAGGATTGGAGCTGAATTATAGAGAAAATCCACTGTATACTTTTATCATGGGCACACAAGAGGCTCTCCCTAGGAGGCAAGTTGACTCTAGTTCGAGCAGTCCTTCAGAGCATCTCTGTATATTGGCTTCATATTTTCACTCTACCTAAGAATATCAGTAAATGTATCTCTTTGAATTCATCTTGGCATGGGACAATTTGTGTTGTAAAGGATAGAGTGGGCCTGGTTGTTGTTTACTCTGTGTGGGGTTGATGGATGACCAGAATCATCTATTTCTTTGATTCTCCTTAGTAAAATCAATTTGGAATGGTGTATTTAATATGTTGCATTTACAAGCAGATTAGAACTACTCTTTTGTGGTTTATTGTATTTGGGACTGGATTATTGAATATAAAACATTTGGACCACTTCCAATATACATTGGGGTTTCGACCCAAAGAATGCATTACTGTCCCAAGATCCTTTGTTGTGATACATCCACCTCCATCCTTGTCAAAAAAGCTAAAAGCCTCCCTGAACATAGACATAACCTTCATCCCATATTCCTTCAGTATATAAAACCCTTCTCTCATTTTCTAACCATGCCAATCTACCCTCCATCCCATATTCTCTCATGAGCCCTGTGTAAACCACCATTTCATTCAAGGATGGGGATTTTGATTCCTACTCTAACCATATTTGTTAGATACTTTCCCCCTTTTCTTGCTTATGGTTTCTTGAGTTGGCCTCCTCTAAATATTCCCTACTCTCCTTAAATTATTTGGAAGGTAGCCTTTGGCTACTAACCCCATTTTACCGGAGATCCTTAACATGTCCCTTGAAATTTTGATTCAGCCCCATGATCTATTTTATCCCAGTGAGTCGAAAGCTTTAGATTTCTTTTCCACATATTCATTCATGACCAAACACTATACCACTAGTTCTAAGAATCTTGTGGTTATTATTACCACAATAAATGTATATTATATTTTAGAGGAGATAAGAATTGTATATTGCCCTTTGGTACACTCCAAAAATATTTTGACGAACCCTATTTATCTAACGCTTTAGTCCACTTTATGACCTTAATTCCCATTCCATGTTCATCCATGTGGATGCACTTTATGATGTTCTAGGACAACCTAATGTCCTTGTCAACTGCCTCTCATCTTCCTTGTCATGTTCTCTAGGACTTATGTAGCCAACAAGAAATTTGGGAGATGAATGACATAAAGGTAGAAAATCAAGGGGTTTTCAAGTCATTTATTTATGGTTCCCACTAGCATAGTCCCACCATATGATCCACCCAATCCCTAAATTAGGGTTTAGTGCTATTTCAATTAACTATTAGATGATCATGGTGGGCCATAATTCCAAGTTAAATGTTATGACTCTTCATAGGATATTATTGGAGATACTTTAGGAGACACCTCTTTGGCTAAAGGGTTAAGGAAGGATTTTGACTTCAATATCAAACCATCAACCATATCCTCAACATTTGTCCCATCAACCATATCCTCAACATATCGAACCAACAATCAAGAAGACAACTGAGGTGAAGCATGGGAATCCTCTCTCGCCCACATTGTTTAAGATATATATCAATCTATGAATGCCTCTACACTCCACCAAATGTGCATCAATAACAATTTTGGTTGCCCCATTGTCCACCAAGATGGATACACATTGTCCCAACATTGTGCCTCTGATTGCCAAAATTGTAAAATTGGGATTTTCCATGTCAAAATTTTAATTCAAGACTGACCATGCATTGGAAGGCCATTAACACAATATTAGGACATAAAAATTGAATAATTGACACAATACCAAATACAATACATACATTGAGTTTTGTCTCACAAGGTATCTAGATGCTAATTGAGCAAGTTCACACAAAGAGAGAAAGGCAATGTCATGATACATTGTTCAATTTGTAATCAAGAGCATTATCTTGGATAAGGGAGAAGTAACATTTAGTTTCTTTCTCATATACAAAGGCAAAATTATGAATCAATGTCAAATGCCTTTCATGAAGCAATGTTGTTGTAAAGGGTGATAGAAAGCTTGCATTGAAGGAAAGACCTTCACACCATACTAGATTGTGCTAACCAAAGCATGTTAACCATGTCCAATGATCTCAAATTTCATGAGCATGTTCAATGAGTGACCATAAATGAGGGGTGTCAGAGTGGCTAATAATCATAGCTTATAGTGGATGATAGTCATCATACATAACATCCGTGGTTCAAGTCATTTGTTTTGTGCCCAATGTTGGTGAATCATTATATTGCATCATGGTAGCATATCTTCCCTTTTTTAAAGCAAAAATATATTGAAAATAAATTAAGTTATGTCTCATGCAAATGTTCAATATTTTTGTGTTGTGAGTGGTTTTCATATTATATGTATCATATATATATAATCACTTATTTCAAGCCTACTTTAAGAAATAAAGGAAGAGGTGCAGGGCCTTTCCATAAGAAGGACTCCCACCAACTCCTCTCCTCGTAGCAATCTTTCAAATGTTAGCCCATAAATAAAACACATGCCCTTGTTTCTCTAGTTTGGAAACCCTTGGATGGATATGACAATGAACTCCTCCCAACCACTTCTTTAACCATCTATTGAATGCCTTTTATTGGTATGTGTAAATGATTTTGATTGATTCCTGGAGAGGTGTGAAATCTAATTTTGCATTGACATAATACAAACACCAAATTTAACCCATGGTAGCCAAAATTTCAGCCTTACAACTCTCTCATCCAATATTAAATACTTCACTAATTAGTCAAGGGGTAATCTCCTTAACAATATATTAAATATTAGAAGCATTCATATTAATTGAAAAAATAAGAATAGTATTTAATATTAAGTTATAATGCAGGTAGCTTCCAAGTTGACATATGAGACCCCCTTGTTTGTGAGACAAGCGATGCCCTCCATTCAATGATTTAACTATTTAATATATGGATGTGTACATACCTTAATTTCCTTTGGATCCAATCCTATGACCTTTAAAGAGGAAGCACTTTAACACACATCTAACAAGTAAATACAAACTTAATTTGTATATGTATCAAAGTTACTTTGAGAGTTGCATGGAATGCTTAATTTTGTATAGAAGCAAGGGAAAACTTGAAGGGTTGATCACAACAAACATGTATGGTCAATTATGATTATCATAGGTATATTAGTTTGGTTTTCCCAATCCAGAACTTGCATACTTTGTTACTACTGTTAAAGGCATGTCATGATGATTTACTGGTTTAACACCATATACATTTAGTTGTGTCTATTAAAGGCATGTCAGTTCAATGACAAAACCAATGGTTTGTCAACTTGGTCAGCTTAGTGAGCTATGTGCTAATAATCTCAGTGAACAACATATAAGGTCAATTAGCTTAGTCATTGACATGCACATTCTATTGTCACTATTAGTGACATGTTAGGTTGGATATTAGCATGTATTTTTGATTAACATTATATAGGAGATTAACTGAATGAACATGCATGTTTGACTACAATTGTGGGAGATATTAGATAGGTCAACCCCATCAACAACATTTATGTTCAATTTCACATGTTAGAGGCATGACACAATGGTCAATTGATTAGTAACATGTACATTTTGGTTATCACTATTAAAGTTGTGTTAGGTTGGTTAACTTGTTCAACGACTTGTATGTTTGGTTACAATTATTAAAGCCTCACTTGATTGTTTAATGCAATAAATGGAGTGTAAGTCTAGTTACCATTGTTGAAGGCATGTTTTGTTGGTTAAATTAGTTAACATCATATACATTCAACTATGAATGTTAGAGCCATCCAATGCTACTAAACCCATTTAGAGTAGTGCATGACATCGATGGGGGCTTCCTTATTGCATTGTGTGTGAGTATATTGTGTTATTTTTTTGTAAGTCGAATATTTTTCATTAATCAAAAAGAATGTACAAGGGTGTCAAAATGCATGGCTTATAATTATTTATATATTTAATGTAATATGCCTTTCATTAAGAAGAGGAAACAGACTTTGGGGGATAGGGGAAATGGCATTGTCTAGGGGAAACGTCGATCTCATCTATCTCATCTTCACTCTCCCTTCCCTATCATTAGCATCCTTCTCCTTTTTTTCTTTATCCACCAACACCAATAATAGACTTGTTGTTAAGAAGTAGCATTGGATGACTCAGGACAAGGGTTAGAGCTCATATGTTTATCTTGGGTTTCTCCTTGGGGTTTCTAAGCTTATGTATCTTGCTTTAAATTCTTCTTAAAAGTCCCAACAATATCCTTTCCCATCTCTTGTTCATGAAACTTTAGCTTGTGAGCACAATATTCATCCTAAATTTCCTTTGAAGATTCATGTAGCCATTTTGCATTGAGGCCTATTCCTGGGGGGAGATTGAGAGGATCTACATTTGTCAATAGACCTTTTTATTTTTGTCCCATGCTGCCCCAACATTTATAGCCCATGTTTGTAACCAATATATACCCTCTTCCATATGTAAACTATTTATCAGATTGATAAAAAGAGAAGACTGATCTCTCCCATGAGCTTTTATTTGAAGATGAGAATGATAGTGAAATGTTCATTTTTAACTGTACACCTAAACAAGCTTAGAGACCCTTCCACCTCACTGACTTAAAATATGGACTCAAACCATGGAAAAATGTGACATTTTGAAGCGTGTCACTCTAGTCCCTTTGACAAGGAGTGACATAACACCTTTTGTGAAAGAGCAACAAGAGACTGTCACCTCTTCCCCCTTTGAAAGTGGTGAAACTTTTTAGAAAAAGGGTAAATGTCTAAAAACATCATGGAAAAAGGTTTCCAAAACATTTAAGGATGATTCCATTTTATTGAATCGCTACTACAAGAGACTATTGCCTCTTCCCCCTTTAAAAAAGATGAAACTATTTAGAAAAAAAAAAAAATGTGTGAAAACATCCTAGAGAAAAAGTTTCCAAAGCATTTAAAAATGATTCCATTCTATTGAATCACTACTACATGAATAGATTTTTAGGACATTTATTTAATTTCATCTTAAAATTTCATTTTGTCTCAACCATTTTTATTTATTAAATTTATCATAATCAAATCATATAAAATTTAATTTTCAGTATTACACCAAAAAAATTATTTATTTAAGAATAAAAAAATATACTCCAAAAGTATTATTTAATTAAGAATAAAAAAATATGTACAAATTTGATGAAAAATATCTAAAAAAATATCCATAATGTATAAAAATATATGTGGTGGGACTAATAACATTGATGAAGCTATTGGCCATATCTATTATAAACTATTCATTCAAATATATTGACCTTAATATTAATGAAACCTACATGAATCAAGGGCATATGCATCCCCATGGAAGACAAAGAGGAATTAGAAGAATTTATTATTTTTATTTTTTCATATTAGCTTGTTAATAAATACAATGGAAATTTAATACCTATGGATCACCATGGAAGACATTGAGAGGAATTAGAAGATATATATATTTTTTCATGTCAGCTTGTTAAAACATACCATGGCAATTTAATAACTTTTTTTAAGACATTTTGTCTCCCGCGTACCAGTCACCAAATAAAATTTCGAGGTGGGCGATGCCATTTTTGTTCAAACCCTCAAGGAGCACCCTCGAGGAGCTTTCAAGAATGGAAGAAGAACAATGGGCGATGCAATTTTGTTCATACCCTGGATTTTTGAATTCTGGAGAAGGTTTCAACAATTTTGTTCAAACCATGAATTTTTGAATTCTGGAGGAGGTTTCAGCAATGGAGACCAACGTTTTGCTACGAGTATCCTATTTTTCCCTTCTAGTTTGATAGAGGTAGGGGATTGTTGGGGTTTTGTGCAGGGAACGAGACACCTAACTGGAACTTGTGCGGCTCCTTGATTTTGCTATGGAACCCCAGACCCACATAAGGTTCGAACAACGGTTTCCTTTCCACCGTCACCCAAAAAGCGCCCCTCTCTCTCTATAGGTTGTTGCTTTCTCCTCCAAGGCAGTGAAAGAGGTTGATAGACCTATTCCATAAAATTTGGACTCGAGTAGGTGATGAGAAAGCTTCGGTTGTTGAACATCCCCTTAGGTATCATACATTTTCCCGAGAACAAGCAGCAAAAACCCCTCTGAAGTTGCTGCAGCAAAGGCCGTTGATAAATCTGGGGAAGAGGGAAAAAAAATTTCCTGGAGCTTGTCGACCCACCAAGCCTTGGTAAATAACTTTTGACTATGTCCATTTCTCTTAGCGGTAAGTCTCTATCTAACTCCAGTTCTATTATCGAATTTCTGTCTTTGGAAGATTTGATGGTTATTGAAACCAAAGTAAATTAAAGGAAAGAAAAAACCATAGTAAATTAAATTCAGTTTGAATCTATCAAATAAAATAAACTTCTTTGACTAAGACTAATTCTATCCTAGCTTTAACTGATGGAATGCAAATTTGGCAGCTATGAAGTGCAGCATGTACCGAGCATGGGTACTAGAAATTACTAATTAGAGTATATAAACGTTTTTTAAACCCAAGATGTAAAAATCATATAAAAAGTGATGGCTCTAGGCTAAACCCATGTGTGTGTCCTGATTGCCTCAATGAGTTGATATGAGAAGAAATGTTGAGATGCATTTGGCTTAGACACCAATAATAGTCATACCTATTTAAATGAGATTTTAGAACATTGTGTTTCAGATTTCAAGATCCTTGAAATGATCTTTATTTGTCATGAACCCCCTTTCCTTTGATACCAGAATCTTAGAGACGCACAAAGGTTGATCCTTTACCTTCAATAAGCATCTGCCCAATGGAAAACCATGAACACTACTCTTTTTCAAACCCTCTTGATTGATGTCATGAGGGCCGAGGAGACTTCACCTTTTGTAGCCTTTTATACTTTTCCGTGAGACAGACAAAACCCTAATACAAGGCTGAAGGCATGTCAATGATCTCAAGTATAATATTATATATATGAGATTAGATGCTAGGAACTTTATAGCTTTAGATATGATTTTATATAAACCTGCAATAGAGAAGGAATTCTGAGTGAGACACTATGTCGAAACCAAATTCAATTCAAGGGTGATTTCATAATAGAAAATTTGACCCTAAAGGAACCAAAGCTTCCTGGTTGTAGTCATGACAAGAGGCCTTAGATATAGATCATTTGACCAACAATTTGACAAAGAGATATGTCCTAGAGATGCTTGATTGATGAGGCCTTGATCTCATTTCCTTTCTGGGATCTGCAACCTAGAATTTTGCAGTAGGAGTTTGAGTGCTTCACGATGACTGATATTTGAAGAGGAAGGAGGTTAGTATTGTGAGAAAACTTCTTGTTATTTATTTCTTTCGTGCTTGGGATTTCCCTCACCTTAGCTCTGATACCTTGCCCTCACCTTAGCTCTGATACCTTTCCCTCACCTTAGCTCTGATACCATTCTGGCGGGGCAAGCTAAACATGACAACAATAGAGGTAAGAAGTTGTAGATTCCTGTGTTGTGTGTCTTTTAGCTTCTAGAACATCATATGTTTTATTGCCAATTTATGCTAAATTTAAAATTGACATACTGATCTAAGAAGAGGGTTTGCAATGCTAATAACCTCTTCTTCAGTCCATGTTGGCACACTCGAGTCTTGTTAAAGGACCAACTACTTCTTGTGAAAAATTCGAAGCAGACAACAACATACAACATGTTTTCTCATAATCAAAACAACTTCTAGAAGTGTTATGACATTAATCCAGCACTATGTTTATAAACTGGTTCGTACTAATGGACACAGGATGTGTAAAATGTATTCTTTAACACAATTTTTCTCTGTCGGCTGGTTTAAAGCTTACAACCTTACTCCTATCTTGAAGAAAGGGTACTTGCTTCCCTTTCACTTCATAGGTATATGAAAACCCAGTTGTGTAAGCACCCATAACCATGAATATTATACCAACTCCCTATGGTTAGTGCATCAATAATGTAAGTGTAACACTCATCCATGTGGCAGTCATAAGGCATTTAGGTAAGGTTTTACTAACACTGGCATCCCAGACCATTAAGATCTATCCATGGCCTCAAAATGATGTATTTCCTTTACTCAATAGAACACTCATCATTTCTCTCCCCCAATCATCAAATTTTTTCTCTTCATTCTGAATGAGAAATCAATCAACAAGTCACCATTTTAAATGTTAGAAACAAAAATTAGTCAACAAAGTTAAGCTATTTAATAGAAAAGTGCAGCTGATCGATGATTAATTTAAATTGGGCTATTGAGGAAACATGTTGAAACTTGAAATTTGTATTTATTATGTCCCAATTGTGCAACCTAGAACGATTTATAACTCTATGTTGATCGATAACACAAAGTTATTGCAAAAACAAACATTTTTATCAATATCAAAAGCCATCAATTTATTCAAAATGAAATTGATGTTGAACTAAGGGACATTTTTGTGTGAATGTACTGGTAGGTTACATTGCTTGGGAAAACGCTTGAGTACCTCCCCTCATTTTATGGGTGTTACTCGAGGTAAACCCTAGAATATTTGGGGCACAGGGCTTGAAGCCATTAGAACAATATGTCTGTTAAGAGGTCATTATGTCACTTGTGGGAATTGAATCAAGGTGGGGAGGTTAACAACATTCCTTCCAACCACCTGAGCTAGATCCAATTAACTACTGAAGAAATAACTTACGAATTAATGTTTTGTTATCAAATAACACTAATATGTCATGAGCATATCTATCTCTTCACATTATTTTCTAAAGACTCCTATTTTTCCATTAAATAATCTATAAAATCATGTTCAAAGCTAGCTTTTGTAAGCAGCCAAGCTTTTAATAGGTTTATATCAATATATGGTCTCGTCCCAAAATCAAAGGATCTTATACATATTACACTTGCGCCTTTCCATTTGATTCAGAATGCAGTGTAGCCATAATGGATTCGAGTGGATATTCTCTATATAAAATGTATTGTTGAGGTTGTACCTGTAGTCAATTTGGTATTTCTCCGGGAAGACAAACATTAATCTGCTTCATAATGAATATTGGAAACATGTTTTCCATGTGTGTTTGTAATTGATGTGGCATATGTCAGCCAAAGATGTTGACTTAACATAATAATAATTATAAGGTTGATGTATTATTACTAAAAAGGATCATCAAATCAAATTTTTTTGGTAGTGAAAAAACTACAAGAAAAGTTTGCATCTGATGGATTTGATCCTTCCTGGTGCTTGATAGATCTAGGGATAACATGGATCTAGACTGGTAGAGAAAATAAAAAGCATATATTTCAATGTGAGGAGTCACAACTGCCGAAGGATCCCTCTATACCAGCAGGGATGCAACCATGGGCTGTTGCTCAAGCAATGTTGTTTGGAGGCAGATAAGAAGAATATGGATAGGATTCAGAGGCCTTTCCTTTTTCTATTCACTCAACACATTACCAATCAAAGCCATTCTATTAAGGGAAAGGAAAAACCAAAGTAAATTAAATTCAATTTGAATCCATCAAATAAAATAGACTTCTTTGACTAAGACTAACTCTATCCTAGCTTTAACTGATGGAATGAAAATTTGGCGGCTATGAAAAGTAATGTGCAGCATGCACCAAGCATGGGTACTAGAAATTACTAATTAGAGTATATAAATGTTTTTAAAACCCAAGATGGAAAAATCATATAAAAAGTGAAGGCTCTAGGCTAAACCCACGCGTGTGTCCTAATTGCCTCAATGAGTTGATATGATAAGAAATGCTGAGATGCATTTGGCTTAGATACCAATAACAGTCATACCTATTTCAATGAGATTTTAGAACCTTGTGTTTCAAATTTCAAGATCCTTGAAATGATCTTTATTTGTCATGAACCCCCTTTCCTTTGATACCAAAATCTTAGAGATGCACAAAGGTTGATTCTTTACCTTAAATAAGCATATGCCCAATGGAAAACCCCGAACACTACTCTTTTTCAAACCCTCTTGATTGATGTCACAAGAGCCAAGGAGACTTCACCTTTTGTAGCCTTTTATACTTCTTTGTGAGACCGACAAAGCCTAATACAAGGCCAAAGGCATGTCAATGAGCTCAAGAATAATATTATATATATGAGCTTAGATGCTAGGAACTTTATATCTTCAGATATGATTCTATATAAACCTGTAACAAAGGAGAAGGAATTTCGAGTGAGACACTATCTCCAAACCAAATTCAATTCAAGGGCGATTTCATAATAGAAGATTTAAACCTAAAGCAACCAAAGCTTCCTGGTTGTAGTCATGACAAAAGGCCTTAGATATAGATCATTTGACCAACAATTTGACAGAGAGCTCTATCCTAGAGATGCTTGATTGATGAGGCCTTGATCTCATTCCCTTTCTAGAATCTTCAACCTAGAATTTTGCAGTAGGAGTTTGAGTGCTTCACAATGACTGATCTTTGAAGAGGAAGGATGTCAAAATTGTCAGAAAACTTCTTGTGATTTCTTTCTTCCTTGCTTGGGCTTGACCTCACCTTAGCTTCGATACCTTGCCCTAACCTTAGCTCTGATACCATTCTAGAGGGGCAAGCTAGAATGGTGCCCCCTGTTGGGCCTACGCTAGGTTAGTACCGCCCAAAACTTATGACATTCTACAAAGAGTTTAATGCCCATAGTCAACACTACAAGCCCAAGACACCAATTCTGAAGAATGTAGTGCAACATAACTAATGACCACCAAATATTAATTTTTTAATAAAAAATACTTAAAAGGAGAAAAAATATCGTAACCCTAGGTCCCTACAAAACCTAACCCTAGTAATTTATGGTAATACTTAATTTTTAAAGTTAAAGTAAAAGTTGACATTCTCCTTATCTTTCCTTTTTGAAAAGAAAAGATAAGGATAATGTCAAATTTTACATAAATTTTTAATATTAACATTAATTGTTTCAGGCTGTTTCAGAGTGGTTCCAACTTCATTCGATTTTGAGAAAGTCACATTTTAGATCCCATTCAAAACTTAGTGGTGATTGTTTGAACCACTTCTTTATAATCAGTCCTAGACTTTGACTTCCACTTTTTCATGTGTATTTATTGCATAATCATATTACTCGTGAGACTTTGAAATAGAAGTTGATCTTTAATCCATTGCAAGCACTTGACCTAGATTAGGGAACCATCAACTACACCTCCCAAGTTGCTCCTCAACATTGAAATTTTCTTTGGAAGCAGGCATTAATTTTATCCATTAGATCATTTTTTCCACTGTGACAGTCCAACAACACCCCTGCCAACCTATGCTTGAAAATCCATCTCATCTTTACTACTACCTTATAAACACTCTTAGATCTTGTGTCTCCAATCTAAAGGAGGAAGAACTAGAAAGGGCCTTCTTGGCCCTCTTCTCAACCCACAATATGCTTAGCTTCTCTCTTGTGCTTACACTCTAGTCTTCTTGCAAACTTCAGAATCGCGAATCTTAAACATAGTTTCATGATGTGCATTCAGGGAGGCATAATTCACCCTTGCTTTGCATCAAATTACCCCCCTAGCATTCCCTTTACCTTTACATGCCTCAATGCAAGGCACGCCAAGTCGGTACCTGCTTAGTTAAATTAGTAAGTTGAGGGATGTCATATATACCCAATGCCACCTGCATGTTCTTCCTCTTCCTATGTCGTAGTGGATGAATAGTCAGCCAGACTAATGAGGATCCCCATTAATAATAACATCTATGTTGGCATCTGAATCAGAATGACGCATTTCCCTTAATTATATGTTTTGGTTTTTTAACAAAAATGGCTAACAGAGATAAAGACCCTCAGATTTGTCTACTTCCTGACCTTGTGCCCATTTTCATGTAGGTTTTTACCATGTCAATGTCCCTTTCTTTCTCAAAACTGCATGAAATTAGCTGACCTATCCATTTCGTAATGCCTTTGGTAAATTTTTCTATCAAATGCTCTGAAGTATATATGAGATCTGAGGGTTTTTTTCGTTGTTGTTGACTTCATATATTTCTACTAACCATGATATGGGTTTGATGCAGAGGATTATGATTAAGGGTTGCATTGGTCGATATATGTTTAGGAGCAGGAGGAGAAGGAGAAAAGTGGTGTTAAGGTTGACAGCTAAAGATGCCTGTGAAAAGAGGAGGTGTGTGGAATGGAGGGTGGCAGGGCTACCAGGGTGGTAGAAATGGAGGATGGGGAGGTCAGGGTTTTCATCATCAAATACCTGTGGTGGGCTTCCTTGTTATCTATGTGGTTATGCCATTGGTTTTTATGGCAGCTAGGTCTCATCACTTTGCATCTACATTTGTAACTGGTAAACTTCTTCTTGCCCTCCTCCCTCGCTAGTAAGCTTCTTCATGCCCTCCTCCCTCGTTAGGTTGCTTCTGTCTCTTTTTTTGGGGTGGGTCAGTGTTTAATTTATCTTTATCGGCAAGCATGCCCTTTCTTAATCTGGTAGTATTACAGTGAAGTGCAAACTTCTTACAACATTCAAGTAAGATCTCCATTACAATGAAGTGTATCTGTCTTATACTATTTCAGAAAGATCCCTTTCATTGAGAACCCAGTGAATAATGTATTTATGTGATTTGAGCCTTGGTGGGGAATTATCACCACCCCCGGTTAACCATTGAACCAAGAACCCATGGACCTGCTTCGAAATTTGATTTTCCTTCACCATCCCCAGTTAACCATTGAACCAAAACCCCATGGACCTACTTTGGAATTTGATTTTCCTTTTAGCTTTTTTGCAAGATCTGAAGGGGCAGATGTTATCAAACTTACCTTCCTCACTTATTGTCAAAAGTTTAACACCTCTAGCATTTTTCTAGACATTTTGTGAGTTTTCTTTATAGATTTCCTTTCATTTGATCTATGTGAAGCTTTGAACTCCATCTCTGCATTAACACGGTACAATACCTACCAGGAGAAGCACTCAAGGTTTGTACCTCTCTCATGGAAGAGAAAAGGTTTTACCAATTGCCCCCAGGGTAATTTCCCTTGCCAAAGATAATGAAACCATTGATCCCGATAACAAGAAATAACAATCTTCTTTCCCTTTTTTAACAAAGGGAAATGCATATGATTGGTAAATTTGCTGAGCAATTGCTCGAGGAATTCACTGGGCACTCCTCATTCCGAGGAGGATGGTACTAAGAGTGCACTGGATTCTGCATAAGCTGGATGGGTATTATAAAAATATATTTGTTAAGAGTTCAGTTCAACATCTTACTCATGGGAATTGAATCTTGTGGGAATTGAATCTGGGTGGGAAGGGTAACAATCATTCTTCCCATCCACTCATTATCCAAGCCAGACCCACTTTCCATCCATAAAGCTAAATCCACTTCTCATCAGTCAAGCTAAAACTAGTTCTGATCCACCCAACCTAGACCCAATTCACAACAACAATCTTGTTCACCAGCTACTTTCTGCTATACATATCATTTTCACACTGTTCCCACAGTGTTCAGAGCACATTGGCCAAAACAAACGATAGATATTATACACACCATTTTATTATTGATGTGTAATGAAATCTTGATCTTAGCATATGCATGATAGCAAAGAAGCCTCCTTTTTAGTGTTTTAGTATTTTTATAGATATTCTTCTCCATTAAGTCTTTTTACCTAAACTTTTATGTGTTTTTTGTCATTTAAAATAGTAGGGCACAACTTCTTAGGAGATGGATATATTATAATGGTATTCTCTTTCCACATCTTGAAAATCAATTCTATTTTTCTATGGCCATTTTGTTCTTTTTCAGGATCTGGGCAATGCACTTGCACTTACGTTAGTCTAATCCCAGAAAATAAATAGTGTCCCTAAACTGAAATTTAATCGACCTGAGTGGATTGAAATAGAGAGGAATTATTGAGGATACTGGAGCTCTGTCATATGTTTAAAATCACTCTTATCTATTTATCTGTGGGGTTCACAGGAACAAAGGAGGCAAGGAGGCAAGTATAAGAAACCTACTACATTTGGATATCTTAAATTTGCTTTCTCCCCTATTGAGCAGAGAATTGAAAATAAATTTTATTTACTGGGTAGGTGATTGATGTCATAATAGCTAACACAAAGGACTTGGGAACTCTAAACTTAAATATTGTTGGATGGAATGATTTATCTTCCTCATGGGTATTAGAAAATCCCTCCAAAGTAAACCAAAGGGATATTACTAACTCTGAGGTACAATTGGTGAATATTTTGGTTATTTTTTCTATTGAACATGTAAGGAAACCTGTGTGATGATGATCTATGTAGTTGAGTAGGGTTGTATTAAGAAGGAAGTGAAAACTGACATTGGCAGGGGTGCTTCTCCATTTCTAATGGTGTACATCAACAGAGGCAAACGACTCTTGGAGACAGCTTAGAAAAGTTGCATTCACAACAAGATGGTGTGATCCTGAATGAAGGTAGGTTTTGATTTTCCCTGGTTAACTAATTTGTGCTGTTGGTAGCCTACTGTAATGTAATGTCTAGTCAAACTCTCAGGACAATGGTTATTGTAATGCATACCATTTGCAGCTTGAAGAAATTCCAACAAAAGTTTTGCGGAGGGTAAAATTCTTTGCTCCACTAGATTGCTACTTTTTGTTCTCATGGAAAAGGGAATTGTTATATTCTTTTCCAAAATCCTTTTTGAATGTTACTTCTCCAATAGAAAAATTTTTATATTTCTTAGATTCTAGCATAGTATGCTTTGATTTATAGTAGTTTAATGCTTACAACAATTGAGACAAAAGAGGAGGGAGAAAAGGTCAACAGAGCTGATCCAACAAGATGAAGAAGAATGAGTTGAGCTTGAAAACACAGCAATTAAACATTCCAAGGAGGTAGATTCTGCTGTCCTGGGAAAATACAGCATTTGGAGGTGGGAGAATGAGAATGAGAATTCTGACTCCACTGTTAGATTGATGCAAGACCAACTGATCATGGCTAGGGTGTATTCAAGCATTTCCTAGGCTAGGAATAATCTTGATTTATACCAGGAATTGATGCTTTGTATTAAAGAATGTTAGCGTACATTGGGTGAGGCTAATGTAGATTCTGATCTACCTCAAAGGTAATAGTTTTTGCATTGGCTGCTTCTAAATCAAGAGTAGTAAGTGCTTCCATTTGCATTTGGTGTTCATATCCTTTGTTTCTTTTAAATTTGCAGTCTACGTGTCAATCTTTTTGCTTTTCATTCTCTTTCTCAGGGCCAATAATTGATATGAATGTTTCAGTGCACCTGAAAAGATCAAGGCTATGGGTCATGTCCTATCCAAGGTTAGAGAACAATTTTATGACTGTGCGATAGTAACAAAGAAGTTGCAAGCCATGCTTCAGCCTGTAGATGAGCAAGTAAGGACCTTGAAAAAGCAAAGTACATTTTTAAGTCAGCTGGCAGAAAAGAATGTTCCCAAGGCCTTGCACTGTCTATCCATGCGATTGACCATAGATTATTACTTGCTTCCTCTTGGAAAGCAAGAATTTCCTAAAAAGGACAAGTTGGAGGAACCGACTCTTTATCACTATGCATTATTTTCTGACAATGTATTGGCTGCATCTATGGTTGTGAATTCAACTGTCATGAATGCTAAGGTGAAGTGTTATTAATTTAAAATACTCTAAAGTTTGGAAGTCCAATAGTTTTGTTGCATTTTACATTTAATATTTGGATCTCATTGTAGGTGATTTACTTGTGTTTGCAGGAATCTGAGAAACATGTATTTCATCTCGTCACAGACAAGTTAAATTTTGGGGCCATGAAAATGTGGTTTTTACTTAATCCCCCAGGGAAAGTTGCGATACATGTAGAAAATGTTGATGATTTTAAATGGCTCAATTCCTCCTATTGCCCTGTTCTTCGCCAACTTGAATCCATAGCTATGAAAGAGTATTATTTCAAGGCAAATCACCCAACTACACTCTCAACAGGTTCCTCCAATTTGAAATATAGAAATCGTAAATATTTATCCATGCTAAATCATCTTCGTTTCTATCTTCCACAAGTTTATCCCAAACTGGACAAGATCCTTTTCTTGGATGATGATATTGTGGTGCAGAAAGATTTGATGCCCTTGTGGTTAGTAGGTCTTCATGGAAAGGTTAATGGTTCAATGGAAACTTATGGAGAAAGCTTTCACCAATTTGAAAAATACCTTAATTTTTCCAGTTTGCACATAGCCAAGCACATTGATCCTAATGCTTGTGGTTGGGAATATGGGATGAATGAATTTGATCTCAAAGAATGGAAGAAACAAAATATAACTGGAATATATCACAAGTGGTAGAACATGGTAAGTGTGTAGTGTGGTTTATTTATGTTAATTCCTGTGATGCTTACTTTAAAGTATTTGAAGTAAATCTGAAGTAATTAGCTAGAAAACTTAATGGGTTTTTCTTTGTTCGATTTCTAAGTTTTTATTTTATTGTATGTCAGAATGAGGATAGAGTGTTGTGGAAGCTTGGAACACTACCCCTTGGATTTTCGCATTGGCTGCTTCTAAATCAAGAGTAGTAAGTGCTTCCATTTGCATTTGGTGTTCATATCCTTTGTTTCTTTTAAAGTTGCAGTCTGTGTGTCAATCTTTTTGCTTTTAATTCTCTTTTTCATGGCTGATAATTGATATGAATGTCTCAATGCACCTAAGAAGATCAAGGCCATGGGTCATGTCCTATCCAAGGCTAGAGAACAATTTTATGACTGTGCGATAGTAACAAAGAAGTTGCAAGCCATGCTTCAGCCTACAAATGAGCAAGGACCTTGAAAAAGCAAAGTAGACTTTTAAGTCAGGTGGCAGCGAAGACTGTTCCCAAGAGTCTGCACTGTCTGTCCATGCGATTGTCATAGATTATTAGTTGCTTCCTCTTGGAAAGAGACAATTTCCTAAAAAGGACAAGTTGGAGGATCAGACTCTTTATCACTATGCATTATTTTCTGACAATGTATTGGCTACATCTATGGTTGTGAATTCAACTGTCATGAATGCTAAGGTGAAGTGTTATTAATTTAAAATACTCTAAAGTTTGGAAGTCCAACAGTTTTGCTGCATTTTACATTTAATATTTGGATCTCATTGTAGGTGATTTACTTGTGTTTGTAGGAATGTGAGAAACATGTATTTCATCTCGTCACAGACAAGTTAAATTTTGGGGCCATGAAAATGTGGTTTTTACTTAATCCCCTAGGGAAAGTTGCAATACATGTAGAAAATGTTGATGATTTTAAATGGCTCAATTCCTCCTATTGCCCTGTGCTTTGCCAACTTGAATCCACGGCTATGAAAGAGTATTATTTCAAGGCATATCACTCGACTACACTCTCAGCACATTCCTCCAATTTGAAATATATAAATCCAAAATATTTATCCATGCTAAATCATCTTCGTTTCTATCTTCCACAAGTTTATCCCAAAATGGACAAGATCCTTTTCTTGGATGATGATATTGTGGTGCAGAAAGATTTGACGCCCTTGTGGTGAGTAGATCTTCATGGAAAGGTTAATGGTTCAGTGGAAACTTGTGGAGAAAGCTTTCACCAATTTGACAAATACCTTAATTTTTCCAATCCGCACATAGCCAGGAACTTTGATCCTAATGCTTGTGGTTGGGCATATGGGATGAATGTAGTTGATCTCAAAGAATGGAAGAAACAAGATATAACTGGAATATATCACAAGTAGTAGAACATGGTAATTGTGTAGTGTGGTTTATTTATGTTAATTCCTATGATGCTTACTTTAAAGTATTTGAAGTAAATCTGAAGTAATTATCAAGGAAACTTAATGGGTTTTTCCTTGTTCGATTTCTAATTTTTTCTTTTATTGTATGTCAGAATGAGGATAGAGTGTTGTGGAAGCTTGGAACACTACCCCCTAGATTGATCACGTTTTATGGCTTGAGCCATCCTTTGGACAAGTCTTGGCATGTGCTGGGTTTAGGATATAATCCTAGCATGGACCATTCAAAGATTGACAATGCAGCTATTTTTCATTACAATGAGAACATAAAACGTTGGTTAGAGCTTCCAATGATGAGGTACAGGACTTATTGGACAAAACATATAAATATGATCATCCTTTCTTACAACAGTGCAATATAAATGAATAGTTGTGACCTCAATATTCATACTGCAACAGATTGTTAGATGTAAAGTGTAAAGGCCCTTGATTTTGGAAGTCATGTCTGTCTCTATTCATCTTGATAATTCATTCTGATTCATTTGTTTTTGGAGTTCCACAGAAGGTTTCTAGTTTATGGCTTAATGAGTCAGGTTTTTGGAGGTCTAGTGGCCTAGTGAGGTTTAAGATTTACAAATTCTATGTCCTCATTGTATTCCTTCATAGTTGGAAGTAAACTCCTATATAAGTATTCCTTGCATTTGCCTGGCTTCCTCCGAGGAAGAACGGCCACAAAATGAAGAATCAAGCCCAGATGAAGAAGAGGATGACCAGGAAGAGCTCAAATCTGTAACTTGGCTGACAACGGATGACGACAAAGATGATGAAGACAATCAGCTGGTGAGTGCATTAAGCACAAACGATGATCAAGATACTTCTGCTAGTGATGATCAAGATGCTTCTGTCGAAACTGATGACGAGGTAATTTTTTCAAACTCTATTTCTTTTTGCACTCCCTTTATTTGTCTTTGGTGCTTTTCAAAGCCCTTTTTTCTTAAAATTTTATCATTTTGTCCTATCCCCCCTCTGCTTGTCTTTGGCACACCATGCAAGTTCGAGTCTTCCATTCTGTGTGGTCTATGGTAGGCAGTGATTGCTATGAGTAATAGAGGTAAAAACTATAAATCCAACATGCTAATGCAGCAGAGGAGAATTTTTAGTTATGGGATATGAATCTATAAATCCAATACAAAAATAGGTGAAAAACTATAAGTAGAATCCTAGAAACTAGTGGCAAGGATGGAAACCTAAAATCCAAAGTCAAGAAGAGTGCAATCTTAGATAGTAGTAATATAAATTCCTGATTATGGACTTTATAACAATTTAGTGTCTAGTTTAGTTGATTGCATCTAAGCGTCTTAACGAAAGATTGTGCAAATCTAGATGTAAGATTTAGATCTCATGCACCGGTCTTGCTTGCGCTTGTGGTGGGGAGGAGTTTAATTTGATTTAGAAAAAGCTCTGCAACATCACAATTGCATTTTCCCTTAGAAAGGATTGTGCAAAGCTAGATGTAGGATCTATATCTAATGCAATTGCCCTAGCTGCTTATGTGAAGGGAGATAGCTATTTCGATTTATCAATATCTCTGCAGCATCAAAATTGCATTTGTCTTTAGAAAATATTTTGGGGAACTAGATGTAGGATCTAGATCTGATGCACTTGCTCTACTTTCTTATTTGGCATTTTTTGTAGGAGAAGGCTATTTGATTCAAAGAAGGCTCCTTGATTTTGCAATGGCTCTACAGGATCACAAGTGCATCTAATATCAGTATTTTGGAAAAAGAAAATAAAAATTAAAGAGTTAAAACTATACACCCAATACATGGATGCAAGCGAGTCCGCTTCTGGCTAAAGCCCAGAATTGGGAAGCAAGTATGGGAGGAAAAAAACATAAACCCAATACATCAAATGGAGAAATGTATAACAAAAACATGCCTCAACATGAAAAATACCAAATTAGATCTAATAACATAAACCCAATACATAGAACAGAAAACACTTATGTAGAAAGCATGCCTAAAGACCAGTATTGGAGAGTTAAAAACATAGAACCAAATGAAAAAATATACCTAAAGGCTTGTAGTGAAGCTAAAACCATAAACCCAACATAGAATGGTAGAGAAATCACAACAACAACTTTTGGAGGGCATCTAGGAAGGCCAAGGGGAAGTCATGGCAAGGAACCAAAGAAGGCTTAAATATAAAAAGTTTATTCAAATTTCCACGGTATCATACAGGGGAGGGAGTTTCTTGGTCTAATCTCAAGTAGAAAAAACGTGTGGAATTTTCCAACTAACAGCTCGGAAGCAACAAAATCTGTTAATAATAATCATAAAGTGGACCTTAAAACTATGAAAAGGAAAAATAGGTAGAAGGTGGTGCACAAAGAGCCGATGTAGTTTAGCCATTAAACTATTTGCAATGTTATTATTATTATTTTATTTGTGGTATATACTCATTATAAACTTTCTTCATAGGATTAATCTACTTATTTATTGAAAAAGAAAAGAGTGGGATATGTTTAGAAAAATTGATGTCCAGTCAAGTTGAAATAGATATTTGATTTTATCAATTTCCTAGATGTTACAACAATGGTCAGTGGGACCCAAATCACAGTGAGTGGACCCAAATCACTGTGATTGGTATGAATATAAAAATGCAAACTTAAAAATCTAGAACTGCAGTTGGAATAGGGTCTAGGGATTGCTTGAATCTCTTCATGTGGAATTTAAAAAATATGCCAACAGACAAGAAAATATTTTAAAATTTTGTTATCATGGAAACCATATTGGGGTTTGATTCATTGTTGTACAACAGAGGACAACAGGGGCGGCAACCAATTAGTGGCTGGAATCAATTTGGATAAATTTAAGGGAAAATGGAGAGTATCACATGTCCCAAAATTTTACATACACATGGGTGTGATTCAATATGCAAAATTTCAATCTGATGAATATGCTTATATATCAAACAAGTTGTTTTTAGTGAGATTTTTTGGATGTTTTTTAGTGGGGTTTTTAGGTTTAATTTCTCTAAAATCTGGCAGGAATTTATTGAAATTACAAGCTTGATGGGTAACCCTTGCACAATAAAAGTTCCCTAGAGTTCTCAAGGCACTGAATCTATATATATAGTGAAAAAATCAGTTTAAATAACACAAATAAATATTTCACCTCTATTTTTTCTGCCGGATTCCGACACCAGAAAGTTGAAAATATCACAGTAAAAACAACTCCTATATCAAATTGTTAACCCAAACTAGAGGAATCCAAATGTGGATTATATGGAAATTGTTTTTAAAAAATATAAGAAGGATGGGATTGGTTGACAATTTTGAGACAAAATGGGGTCACCACTACAGTGTAGTGTTTGTACATTTTGAATGAATGTATGATATATCAAAGCATCAATGTCTTTTACTATTTTGTTTATTTAGGAATGGAAGGCACACAGGTCTCTTTTGTGTAGGTCCACTGCAACACACCAAGAATCTATGGTAGATGACTACTTTAGAGACTTTTGCTTTTTCTACCTCCTTGTCTTCCTGTATGTTAAGATTTCTGGTGTATAAATTGAAACCCTTATACCTATCGATACGTTTACTTATGTCTCAAGGTATCTATGTTATTACTAAGAAACCCTTGAAATTCGATCATGCTAATAAGATTTGAATTTTTTAAAAGGAGGACATGGAGGTGGGCTTTGATCCACTTATGTGTGCATGGGTCATGAGACCATTGATATAATCTCTTTGGGTGTAACCACACGTATGGTCACATCCTCAAAGTTTCCCTTAACTTCCAGGGTAAATGGCCATCACGAGAATCTAACGTTGCCCAGTGCTGAAAAACTCCTCGATTTTCACCATTGGATCTAACTCTTTTGGGCTGTTATGCAAATAGATAAATATTATTTATTTTTGAGTTATTGGTGTGAATTTGATATTGCTATCATGCTGCAAGAACTTTTGGTTATCTTTTTCAGAATGATATGGTTAAGGTAACTTACTCTGCTAGGCCATATTCTCTATGATGTGCACCTTGTAACTACAAAACCTGTTACACACATATAATACTTAAATGTATAAATTGAATAGTTTTTGTAAAGTGAAGTGTTTTAGTGAAAAATGGTGGTTGGAAATCCATGCTTATATATGTTTTCCTTTGGTTAGACTACCTTTTGTTAATTTATTTTGTCAATGGAGACTTACTGAACTTTACTCATAGCATGCTCATTGTGACAGAGTTAAGTCAACTATTGAAGAGATTGAAAGGGAGGAAGCAACATTACTTGAGGATCTTTATTCTACAGATCGAAAGTTTGCAGAATATTACAATGTAATTGTGTGCAAATATGTAGTTTTCGCATTCAATATGTAGAATTTTCTAAAGCTGACTTTATTACTTTATATAATTTATTTAAACATTTTTTTCTGACAGTGCACAATGTAATTTTTCTTATTGTTTTTCAAGTTTTCAGTCATTCAAACATTTTGATAATTGTATTTCACATCTCTGTGATTTTATGATGTTATTTCAAATGTGTCTTACCGTGCAATGTAATTTACGTGCCTTATCGTGCAATGTAATTTTTTGTTGTTATTAGAGATTTAAAATTTGAAATCTTATTTGTATTTCTGTTTGACATCCATATGTTTGTTGGTTTGTGCACTATTTTCTGCTTACATCTCAGATGCCTGTGGGTTATTGTTTTTCTTCCAGGTTTTGGAGAAAATACTTGGAGTGTTACTTAAGTTAGTTAAAGATTTCAAGCTACAACACCAGCATCAATATGTATTCCATCTTGACTCCGTGTCTGCTATTTTATTTTATTTTTTTCCATAGAGAGACACGTAATTTCATTCATATTGAAATGATTGAATTTACATTCTGCATATACACTTCATCAGTGTATTCATATAAAACCTCCACAATAACAACATTTAAAGGACCACACCTAACTCTATCTGTTAACATTACTTCAAACAACAATTTTTGTTCTTTTGTTTGTAGTGCATGTGAGACTAATGTTGCGAGGCCACTATTATGATATTTTGTAACATTCATTCCTCGACATTTATTTGTCATGTAGGATGGGCTGAGAAAAGCCTGGCTCTGCAAGAGGTGTGAGACAATGAATGCCAAATTAAGGTTAGTTTTTTTTCCATTTCACTTGTTGGCCATCTGAAATAATTGTTATTTTGTTTTTTTTCTCCACGGAAAATTTCATAGAGAAACCTTGGGCACTTCTGTTCATTTCATGGATGGTAGCCAGCATTAACCTGTTAGCGCTAATTACAGTGCTGGACCTGGGAGAAATATCAATTGAGTCACAAAATAGGGGCAGCCAGTCTCGGACTCCAAGACCTCTTCATGAAGCTCAAAGAATTCAACCACTCGAGATAGCCCACTGGGCTATACTGATTGTTATTTGGTTATGTATTATGGCACTGCAAACGTTTTAATAGAATTTGATTTAGAAATCAAATTTATATACTATACATTGCTTCTATAAATCTAGTCGTTTTGCTTATGGTCCCGCTCTTTAGCTACATTGATAGGTGCCAACTCCCAATAGTTTTGTCCCATGGATAGAAGAAATTGTTGAATGTTAGATGTTCAGCTTTTCAACACCTGAAACATATCACAATAGAAAAATAGTTAGAGGGATAATGTACAATGCGTATGTACTGAGTTGACTAAGAAGAATGTGATGATCAAACCATGATATTATCTATGCAGTAGATAGTCCTGCATCGCGGGGGAAAGTTGTTGATGTCTTATTCCAAAGCTCATTTTTATGCCTTCGACAATACCTAATCAAACACATTAGATAAGTGCACACCTGACCATATAACCACTAGTAGTAAAAGCTTTTGCACAGAAGATAGGCATTGATTATGACGTGAAATGAAGACAAGAAAGTTGGTTTTAGTGGTGGCATATTAGCTCAAATGAACGGTTTATCAGGGGAATGCCAACAATTCCTTTCTAAATGGAGCTTTAGTCTCCATGCTACAGCCCCAAGGGTCCATGCTAAAAGAAAAAAAGGTGCCTTATATGTAAGCTGTAAAAGGCACGGTAGGGACTCAAGTAGGAACCCAGAGCGTGGCTCGTGATGACTGATGAGCACTTCAGGGAAAATTGGTACATGAGTCTGTCAAATCCAAAAAAGTTTTAGGATAGCTCTAAGTTAGCCCAATAAATACTCGAATTCCTCCCAAGTACACCTCCAAATTAGCCCAAGAAGCACTCTCAATATTCCCTAGAACTGTTCCAAATTAATACTCTTGGGTATCCACTACAGCTCCAAAGATTTCATAAGCTTGCAAAATCTTAACGAGAAAGGTGTGAGGCAAATGGAGTGGGCCATTTATACATTGGTTAGGATTAGGGTTTAGGACAGGTTAGGCCCTTTGTTTTTCATTCCTTTTTTTATGGTGGGGGGGTGTTATCCCTCATATTTGCATCAGGGTGACCACATTTTCTTCACCAGATTTCCCCAACATTTTTATTGATCCCATCCACATTTTATTGAACATTTAACTTTATACTAATAATCGGGGGAAATTGCTAGTTTTACTAAGTTAAAAATATGGTGTGCATGATTATAGTTTTTATAAAGATTATAGGTCATATGTCCATTTTATTTTAGTTAAATCAATGGCTATAAATATAGTTTTTAGGATTGACATTACTCTTCACGCAATTCTTTAAAGTGTGCTAGCTCAATGGAAGAGCGCCTGCCTTACAAGCAGGGGGTTGGTGGTTCAATTCCACTGTGTGCTAACATGAATTGATCAACGATTTTGTAGTTTATTTTTAATTAAATATTTTTTATATCGATTTATTTCATTGGTGAGATATTTCTCGATTCATTGTTTTGTATTGTCTCTAGAGAGACAATAGCTAGTATTAAAGACATTGTCTCTCTCTAGAGAGACAAAAATGAAATTGTGTCCTAAGAGACAATAATATTTGTGTTATATAATGTCTTTATAGAGACAATTTTTTAAGACAATAATTTTTAAGACTATTTTTTAAGACAATAATTTTTGAGACACCCACTTAAAGACAATATTTAATACAATACACAAGTTTTTTTTTTGGTTCAAGTTAAGACAATTTAGTCAAAAATTGTCCCAAATATTGTCTTAAAACCCCCGTTTATGTAGTAGTGTTACATTAGATTCAATTATTCTTCCCATCCATAGGATATAGAAAATTGTGTGAAAATAATGAGAACCATCAAAAGGGTTCACGAAACAATTCCGAAATTATTTTTTACAAAGCCTTTTAAGGATGGTATTTCCTCTCTAATTAGAAACAATGACAAGATAATGGAAGCATTATGTCGAACAAATTTCTCTACCTCATGGCACTATCACGGTGGTTTCGAAGTGAACCGTGTAGTCAATGATAAATACCAAGTTCAACGGATTGATTCTCTTAAGGTGATTGATGGATCAACCTTCAATAGATCTCTTGGAAGTAATCCTCAAGGCAGTGTAATGATACTGGGAATGTAAGGAGATTAGATTAAGCTCCCATGTATAAGTTTTGTGAGTTTCTTCCAATTTGTTCCTAATTTTAACAAATAAATATGTGATTCACTGCTTCAATAATAATTTATTTTTGTAATTCCAATCAATTTCTTTGATTACTTTTATATTGTGTGCACAAATAAAGGACATATTTTCAAAACCTCAATAAATCATGAGCAGTTGAACCACCTGAGCTCATTTATAAGTCGGACGATTTCACCAATGCCACACTTAGATTTTCTTCAATGATAATTCCATTCCATCTTCTTGTAATTCCATTCGATCTCTTTTGATTATTTTCATGTTGTTCTGAGAGATACATGAGTTGAAAAATTTTAAGTTGAGAGGTGTCAATAAATCCTCACCAGCTAAACTGATTGATTGAGCCCAGTTATAAGTACAATAAATTCAGCAACACCACTTCCGTGATTGAACAATCTAGAAAACAACATCTGATGTAACCGTGTAGGATTTTTATGTTCCAATGTTCCTTTCCAGCTGCACGGAGTAAGAACGTATACTACTTTGATGCCCTCTATTAGAGGCATAAATTTATGTTCCTTTGCACAATGCTTCTAAACGGAACAAAAATTTATGTTCATGTCCACAATCCTTCTAAAGGGAACTTTAATGTGTGTCTTTGCTGATGTCTAACAAAAATTCATATGGTGGTAAATATTTAATAGAGATTAGGGTAATGGAGCATTTTCGTAGTGACAAAGTTGATGTCATGGGTTTTAATTAGAGAAGGTTGAATGCTGATATACTGAGAAGATATAGCCATGCTTTATAGAGCACGACAAATGTTGTACGTATTGAAGCTCAGTGGGATCCAACTTTTTGACGAAATACAAGAAATGGTAATTGGGAACTCGTTATCCAATTAATATTGTTAATTGGATTCAACATTGGAATGGAGATATTTTATTTCTTTTTTCTTATTTTATGTCATTTTTCAAACAGAAATTGAAATATGAAAAGTGAATAAATGAAAAATTGTTTGGTTATTTATTTTCTCACTTTTTCTATTGGAGTTCTTTTGCACCTTGGTGCAATTGCTAGTTTGATATATTGTAATGAAAATATATGTTTTTCTAGTAATATTAATAGGGAATTTATTTTATGAATAATTGTGTGGATTGAGAAATTTTGTGTAGAATTGTGCAGCAATGCTTTCCCTAAGAGAAGCATGACAAGTTTTGAAGCAACAATGGAATGATGTGTCCATATTAGAGAATGAAGAAAAAATATAGAGGTGACCATCAAGGAAATATAAGAGTAGTGTGTACACTTATTAAAAAATGGAATTGGATACTATGATTTTCAGAATGAAGAAATCCATGCTAATCTTAATAGACTGAAATCATGATGACGATTGACAAGGACCAATTACCAGATGATTTTAAGTGTAGTGTGGATAGGACTCGTCACTCTCTACAAGGTACTTGTTGATCGCCTTGACATCGTTAATCATAATTCTCTAAAGGGTGCTAATTCAATAGAAGGTATATATACCCAAGAGGTTGGTGGCTCAATTCCACTATGCCCTAACATGAATTAGTCAATGATATTTTAGTTATTGTAGTTTATGTTTAATTAAATATTTTGTATATTGATTTATTTCAATGGTGTGATATTTTTTTGGATTCATTGTTTTATATTGTCTCTAAATAGAGAAAATTGAGACAAAATTAATATTGTATTTTTTTTAAACATAAATTTTTATTGTCTCTAGAGATACAATTGCTAGAATGAAAGACATATTGTCTCTATAAAGATAGTATGTCTGTTTAAATCCCAACTATTGTCTTTAGAGAGACAAAAATGAAATTGTCTCCAAAGAGACAATAATGCTTGTGTTATATATTGTTTTTATGGAGACATTTTTTGAAGACAATAATTTGAGACACACTTACAATATTTAATTTAAAACAATACACCACATATTTTTTGTGTCAAGTTAAGACAGTTTACCCAAAAATTATTTCAAATATTGTTTTAAAACTCCCTCTATATTATAATATTATTATGACAAAAATATCCACTTACATTTTAAAAACTTCCAATATTATAAAAAGATTTCAATAACTTATTCTTGAGTAAATAGGATTTTATGAGATAATAAGTTAAAAATAAGCCAATTAACTTTTACATTATATAGTAATTGAACGTATTTTTCATTTAATTTTTTAACCATCCAATAAATCTTATAAAGTAAAAGATCCGATCTAAATCTAGTTAAAATAATAATCGATTAATGCCTTATTTAAAAGTTTGCATGTCTGGATCATATTATGGATGAGATACAATACTATTCCTTACCAACCTTAGAGTGGTCCGTAGACAAATGCAACTGAGGATTTTCTTGAAAATAAGAATTGCTGTAAATTATATTATTTACAATGATAAACGTTAGATATAAGTTTACAACCGATTAAAAGTGTAAACACCTGAAAACCCTTTATTTCTTGAAGTATTCAGGTGTGAACTTCAGTATCTGGTGAGGCAAGACGAGAAGCAATGGCGGAATGATACATACTATTACGACGCCTAGAAGTTTCCCGAAGGTTTTTTCTCAGTATCTTTGCTTTCTCTGGAGTCAAGCGCCCCAGAGTGAATTGATCTATTACTGTTAGTGGAGTAGCTGCGTTTCCAAACATAAATACTGAGAGAAGAGCTACCTCCAGCTTTACGGAAAAGAAAATTCCACCCACGGCACAGAGTCGTTTTCTCAGAGAAGGGCCTGTACTCCAAAACTCGAACTGAAATAATCGCCATAAAGACAAACCAGGCTGGCTATACAGCAGCAAAACAAAATAAAAGATTAAATTGTTCAATGCTGATGTATCCTGGCAGCCTATCTATGTGCACCAGGTCTATGTGCACCAGGTCATATAACAGAGAAAACCACAGAGAAATTAAATTAGTCAGTGCATATGAAGCATGGCAATCTCTACGTATAAGCATATAATCATATGTGGGGCGCATATATATATATATATGAACTATACATATACGATTCTTCCAGAATCCTCGCATATCTGATGACACGTTTATAATCCTGAGCCCACGAATTATCCACGACGATTTCGTTCCCGGTCGATATTTTATAAATAATTTCCTATAGTTATAAAACCTAAAAATGAATAATGGAAGTTTTCTCGACATGAGATTTCATGAAAACCGCTAGGGTAATTTTCTTGTCGATGTCATTGGCCGCGTACTCACTTTATGAATGCAATTCCCTTCCACTCAAATTACAACTACAAAATTTGGCCAAATTTCAACAGAAAAATATGGACCTAAATTTTTCCTGAATGTAGTACCTTTCATCGAAGTTTGTCCAGAATCGTATCTTTCAGAGAAAGCACGAAGGGAATTGTGGGTGTTGGTGTCATCTGTCGACGTGTCATGATTTCTAAATGCCAATTCCATGTATTTTCCCTGGTTCACACGTACCGAGAACTCAAAAGCAGGCATATTTGCGACGGAGTTGTCTATAATGCGATTTTTTGGAGATTTTGGTGACGGAATCCAGCGGAAGAAATTGAGGTTAAATCTTGATTTGTTGCAGTTAAAATGGTTTTTTAACTGCATATTTGGATTCAGCACCCTCGAAAACCCCTGGGACGCTTTCATTGTGCAGAAAATAGCTATCAAACTTGCGATTCCAATAAATTCCTGCCGGATTTCGACCAGAAAAACCCGCCGAAAAAACTTTCAAGCATTATAGACTATTTCATTTGCGACGACCAGACATGAAATTGACACCAAAGGACATCTTTCTTATGCGACAAACGATGCAATTACGAATTGGATGTGAGGCAGGTACTCGTGGCATCTGTATTTTGGACTGGAATTAGTATTGATCAACGTCCATAGGTATTTCGCGTTGGGGTCGGACGCGTGTTGGTACAACGCATCGGTATTCTGTTTGTGTGACGGTAACACTGTCTGGTTTACAGACGTGAGTGATAATGAAATGAAATACCTTTATATCTTAACTTATTTCTTTAAGTTAAAAAAAAGTTAATAAAAACCATTTTAATCCAAACCTCAAATTTAACCTCCTTACCCACGTCATTTTTAACCTCATGTTACATAAATATCTAATTTAATTGACAAAATAGATAGACATCAGTATATATCTGTGGATACGATGTATCGTGTCATGAATAATGGCGGTGACCAGAATTTGTTTTAATGAAATGAAATACCTTTAGATCTTAACCTATTAACTTATTTTATTGATTAAAAAAAAAAAAAAAAGTTAATAAAAGCAATTTCGATTCAAACTCCTTACCCAAGTCACATGGGCTAGTTACTTTATTTTTAATCACATCTTAGATAGATATCTAATCCAATTGACAAAATTGACAAAATAGATAGACATCAATATATATTTGGATTCGGAGACACAAGAGCTCTGCAAGAACGACTAGGGTTTCTCTGCATCCGTGACGGCGCAAACAGCCGAACAGAGACCCTGTAATCATCCCTACTCTAGGCTCTGAGCGATCAGAGTAGTCTGCTGCGCCAGTCAAGGCGCCATGGAGACACCAGAGGGGGGGGCGTCAGGGCCCTCCCCAATGCAGCAAGAGCAGAATAATGACCTCCTCTTCGGTACATTCAATAAGGAATTCCTGAATAAAGATGGTTCAACGCAGCAGGAGAAAAACAAATCGAAAAATCCGCATGGCCAGGGCATCGGACCGCAAGACAAAAGGGAAAAAGACAAAGAGGAAACGCCAAAAGTGACCTCAGCAACCTGCAAACCTGTAGCTGCAGAAAGGCCAAGAATCGAACTACAGGGACACCTGGTAAACGCCAGAATAGAGTTCATGAAGGAACATGCCATAATAGGGAAATTTATAGGCTTCTGGCCTACGGAAAAAGCCCTCTCTGGTTGGATAGCTGCCAAATGGAAACCGAAAGGGGATGTCCTACTGCAACTAGGACCAAAGGGCTTTTTTACAGTGATTTTCTACTGTGTTGAAGACAAACTCAGAGTGCTAGGAACAGGCCCACACTTCTTCAATGCAGCGGGTCTGTACATGCGCGATTGGAAGCCCAGATTTAACCCAGATCGGGAAGACCTAACCTGGGCACCAGTTTGGATTCGTCTATATGGACTCCCTGATGAATATTGGGATGAAGACTCCCTCCGGAGAATTGGAAATGGCGTGGGAGAATACATCAGAACAGCTGAGGAAACCAAATCTCGCAGATTCATATCATATGCACGAATTTGTGTTTTCATTAGGCTGAATGAAGCGCTACCAGAATCGATAACGCTCTCCCATTGGGATGAAGAATGGGTTCAGCCCCTGGACTATGAGCATGTGCCCTTCCGGTGCAGGAGATGCCATGCTCTTGGGCACTTATTCAGGGACTGTCCTCTAAATGTCCCAGATCTATCTCAGAACCCTGCAGCCAAGCCCAACCAAGATGGGTTTACCAAAGTTACTAACAGAAGGCGTTCGAACAGGAAAAATGCCAGTGGGCAAAAGTCTCAGCAGAGTAACTTCAAAGATCAAGCGTCCAAGAACAGCTTTCAAACCCTCAGTGACATGCCGGAAGAACAACCTCCAGAAAATCCCAGCAAATCAGATTTCCCATCCTCCTCAAGCCGCCCACCCCCTTCTAGCCCCCCGCCCAACTCGAAAGCCCCCATTATCATCCCTACCATTTTATCCAGAGTCCAAGAGGACCCGATGAACACCCCCAAGAACATGGAGACAGATGGGAGATTGAAGGATACCCAGATTTCAGAGAACACTCAGGAAGATGCCAATACTGTGGAGATAATGGATGAAGAGGCCGACACTGTAGACCTTCAAGGGCTGGATATAAATGAGTTAGAGCTGGCATGTAGGAAAGAAGCTTATGAAACTATAGCAGCAACCGATTTGGAAAAATTAGAAATAGTCATCTCCAAAGTCTACCAACAACATCAGCTAGGGATTCAAGCTGGAAGCACCTGGGATGGTAGACTACGTCCAAAAGACTTCAAAAAAAGGGGAAGGAAAACCGTTCTTCAACGAACAATAGAGGTTGGCAAAGTCCTAGTGGATTCAGGCCACTATGCGCAGCTTACAAAGTACTTCAGTCCCTCTCAACCCAGTTATCAATGAAGCTCATCTCTTGGAACCTTAGAGGGCTCAACGGCCCAGCAAAATACAGAATGCTCAAAAACATGATCAAGATGGAAAAACCGCAAATATGTTTTTTCCAAGAAACAAAATGCAACAGCATAACTCTGGGACAAATACTCTCAAAGGCCTGGCCAGGCTGCCACTCAGTGGCCGTGGACGCAACTGGCGCTTCGGGAGGGCTTGCTATAGCTTGGAACACTCAAACCATAGCGCTCACTGACTTCCATGCTTCACACCATCTCATACAAGCTGCCTTTCACATCCTAGGCACAAAGGTTCATGGAAACCTTTCCAATGTCTATTTCCCACAGGATGGAGGCAGTAAAAAAGTGCTTCTGGACACCATCAAGGAGCTTAATGTCTACAGACCGCACCCACTCTGGATTGTAGCGGGGGACTTCAACATGATCACCAAGATCGAGGACAAAACAGGAGGAAGAACTAGAATGGAACCTGAAGTAGAACACTTCAAGGATTTCATACTAAGCGCCTCACTCATCGACCTGCCCTTCTGCAATGGAACTTACACTTGGAGCAATCACAGAAAGGGGAAACATCAGATCGCTTCCAAGCTAGACCGATTTTTGATCTCGGACAACGCAGTGCACGTTGGAGGGGACTTCACTGCGGAGATCCTGGCACACTCGGGATCGGACCATTGGCCAATAGCCCTGCAATGGCAAAGGCCAGGGAACAGCACCAGGAAGCCGTTTAGATTTGAAAGCTTCTGGCTATCTCACCCGGCATTCAAGGACTTCGTCAAATCCGTTTGGGCCTCCTTTGTTCCTCCCGAAGGTACCAAAATGTTCCAACTTCAGCAAAAGTTAAAATATTTAAAAGGACATCTTAAACGATGGAATAGGGAGACCTTTGGGAACATTTTTGAAGCCCAACTGCAACTCAATCAGGAGCTCAAGCTTCTCCATCAGATAGTTATCAATACAGGGCACACAGAGGCAACATTGGAACAAGAAAAGCGCATTCACAGTCAGCTAGAAGAAAGAAGGAAGCAAGAAGAAATATATTGGAGACAAAAATCGCGGATCAGATGGCTCAAAGAAGGGGAACGCAACACCAAATTCTTTCATAACACCACAGTGCAAAGAAGAATGCACAACAAGATTTCCTTCATAAAAAACCAGGAAGGAGGGAAAGAGGAGGAGCATGAAAAAATAGAGGAAATCCTCCTTAATCACTTCCAACAGGTTCACCAAGAGCAAATAATGGATCGCAAGGCTGCCATTGAGAAAATCACCGGCAACATCCCCAGATTAATAACAGATGAGCAAAACGACTTGCTCATGAGCCCTATTCTAAGCCAAGAAGTGGATGAAGCAATGGCGCAGCTCAAAGACGGTAAGGCTCCTGGCCCTGATGGCTTTACAAGTAATTTTTTCCATGCTTTCTGGGATTTGATTAAGGAAGAGATCTGGCAAGTTGTAGAAGAGTCTAGAGCTCTTCGCTGGCTGTTACCCTCCCTTAACTCCACCTTCATCACTCTCATCCCCAAAGAAGAGAACCCCACTACCCCTGACAAATTTAGGCCCATTGCCCTCTGCAATGTTCTCTACAAAGTCATTTCCAAAGTCATAGCCAACAGACTCAAACCCCTTCTTCCTCAGATTATATCTCCGGAGCAGTCTGGCTATGTGGAGGGCAGGCAGATAATGGACGGTATAATTCTCTCCCATGAAATCATTCACTCGCTTAAGGTGGATAAACAAGCGGGCATGTTACTCAAGCTCGACCTCTCAAAAGCCTTTGATAAACTCAGTTGGCCCTATATACAGAGCATGCTGAGAGCCTTTGGCTTTAGCGCCACCTGGGTAAGATGGATAATGAGCCTCATCTCCTCCTCCCATTTCTCCATTCTTGTAAACGGCCTGCCCTCTCGCCCCTTTAAACCCTCCAGGGGCATTAGGCAAGGGGACCCCTTATCCGAATTCTTATTTGTTATCATGGCAGAAGGTTTAGGAAGGCATATCAAGCAGGCCCTGTGTTCAAATCAACTCCGGGGAATTTCTATTCATAATACCCCTGCCTCCTCCCATCAGCAATTTGTTGATGACACTATGCTTTATGGCTACCCCTCTGCTCAAGAAGCCTCTTGTCTGAAATCTTTGCTCAATGACTTCTCCAACGCCTCAGGAACTCAAATCAATAATGCCAAATCCCACATTTTCTTCTTCCACACCCCTCCCTCTGTAAAAAGGGCTGTCTCACGCATATTGGGTTTTCAATCTGCCTCTCTCCCCTCTACATACCTTGGGGCGCCTCTCACGGCTTCAGCAATAAAGCAACCAGCTTGGCGTGGGCTTATTGAAAAATTGGAATTCAAACTAAACCTATGGACACACCGCTCCCTTAACCTGGCTAGCAGAGCTGTGCTCCTAAAGTCCATCCTTCAAGCCATGCCTCTCTATCTATTTTCCATCTTGACCGCTCCAAAGTGGGTTTTAAAGAGCCTAAGGAATCTACAGCGCAACTTTCTTTGGGGAAGTTCAGCCACGAATCGCAAGTGGGCTCTTGTGAAATGGGACACTGTCTGCAAACCCAAGCACAAAGGTGGTATAGGCATCCGCGATCCTGAGCACAGTAATATCATCATGACCGCCAAAATTTGGTGGCAATGGTTGACAAACCCGGACAAACCGTGGGCCAAACTATGGATAGGCAAATATACCAACAGCATGCCCCAAGCAGAGCTTATTAGATTTACACCTACCAGCACAGGTTCACTCATTTGGAATGCGGCAAAACTCCACCACCAGCTGGTTCAGAAACACAGCTTCTGGGAAATAAGAAATGGACATAGTGCCAGATTCTGGAGCGACGCTTGGAATCAGCTCCCTAAACTCTCAGCGGTTCTTCCAGCTACCTTAATTCCGGGACAACAAGAGCAGCAGCAAGATAAAGTTTATCAATTTTGGAGTCCGGACTCGGGCACGAGCTTCAGAAAATGGCAATCGAGTAATCATATAACTAATGCCAGCAACACCCAGGAAGCAGTAGCTCTTGATAATGAATTAAAAAAGAGGAGCATCAGGTACAATAATGGGGAGGACATACTTAGATGGGGCTATCTTCCCAAAGGTTCTTACTCCACTTCTGAGGCCTATAACCTTTTAGAAGGCACCACCACCAACCCGGATCCTCTATGGGCTAGAATATGGAGCTTCAAGACGTGGCCCAAAATATCTCACTTCCTCTGGATGGTAGGACAGAAAAAGATTCTTACATGGGACAAACTGCAGAAGCGCAGCTTCCAAGGACCTTCGTTATGCCACAATTGCCATCAGAATGAAGAAACCCTGCAGCATCTATTGGATACTTGTACGTTAGCAACTCAAATTTGGGAAAAGGTGGAGTTCAGGAGTCAAAGACGATGCAGAGAGGCGGGAAGCATAATAAAAACCATTCGGCAGTGGCCGAAAAGCCCCTACAACAATGGGCTGCTCAACCACCTATGGAATATAATTCCAGGTATTCTACTATGGAACATTTGGAAGGAAAGGAATAGGCGCATATTCAAAAACATCAGTTCGAGTAAGGAGGACATCTGGAACAGAGTTCATGCCAACATTCAAGAAACCATGTTACTAAAAACTTGGACTCAACAGGATTTCCCCACTGAAGACAATGAGAAAAACATCTTAAGCAACTGGGGACTGCAAATGCTACGGCAATCAGCCCCTCAGCAGACAACAAACTGCAAAGGCAAGGAAGAAGGAAGATGGGAAGCCCCACCTATGCACTCATACAAGCTAAACTTTGATGGGGCTTCAAAAGGTAATCCGGGCACTGCAGGATTTGGCGGAATCATCAGGGATCACCAAGGAATCCTACAACAGATTTACTTTGGCAACCTAGGTTGGGACACCAACAACTCAGCAGAACTGGAGGGTATGTGGCAAGGATTACTTACAGCTAGACGACACAATCTTCAACCGTTGATTGTAGAAGGAGACTCCCAAATTCTCATAAATATGGCCATTCGAATTCAAAATGGGTCACAAGCCAGGAAGGTAGCCAACAGCTGGAGATTGGAGGCCAGGCTTAGCCACATGGTTGAGGAAATATGCAGCTACAATGCCATCTCTTTTCATCATACTAAAAGAGATAGCAATAAGGTAGCCGATCTTCTAGCTAATATAGGGGTAGACTCAGACCAGCCCTTCCTTGAAGGAAATCTGAACATTATCCCCAACAATCAACTCCAGCAGGATTGTGAGAGTCTCATTCTCAGGGATAATGAAACCCCGGATGCGGGTGTCGAGTCGAGAAGTACAGGCACGCCACATGCAGCGCATGGGCTGCCTCGTGTAATGGAGGCCGTCGTATGGCAATTAAGCCACCCAAGTTGATAATGCATTCAATGAAGAAGAGGCGGGGTAGATGGAGGAGCAGGGCGGCATTAATGTGCACCTGCAACGAGAATTTGGGGGAAAATATCACAGGTTTGATGGCTCGTTCAAGGCATATTGGCCTGAGGAAAGTTGGCGGTCGTGGAAGCATAGCAAGCTCCGGCCAAGCACCGTTTCATTCCCCTGCAGCCTGGAGAATTGTCTTGGTGGCCATTCTGGTTGCTGGGTTGGGAGGAGATGGCAATTTGATGCTTTGCAGCATCAAGTCTGGAAAAGAAAATGTTGGCTCTCAAGCGAAGGTAGCCAAGGGGAAAGCTGGACATATGAGAGTGAATTGGAAGGAAACTGCTGCTGCTACCAATTCCAGGTTCACCATCGAGTATACAGAGGTAGCTTTAGACTTACAATGGCTAAACTTCGAGAACGACAACCATGCAGAAGAGGCCCATCTAGAGGGTCCTCCTCAAGATCACCTGCAGCAGATGAGCACCACCACTGCTGCTGCTGCTACTGTCACAGGAGAGCTAGAGCAACCCCGCTTCCCATTCGACAATATGTGGAGGTTGGGGGTTCCTGTGAAAGGAAAACGGAGCTCCCGGCTTTCGGTTCCGTGGTTTTCACCTTGCCAAGCACCGAGGATAATGCAGGCGTTAACGCCCACATCTCCATCATGTTTACAAAAATTCCAGATGAAGAACATCTCCAGGACCCGCAGGAAAAACAACTGGAAGACTCGGGCAGAGAGATCAGTCTTGGAAAAGAACACTCGTCTGTGGAAAAGAACGCTGCTGAGGTGCTTCCAGCGTCTATTGTTGGAAGCAAGGGGGAATCAAGTCTGCAAGACCGCTTCCCTCCGATGGGGCCACCTCCTCCAAGTGTGGAAGAAGATACATGGCGGAAAATGTGGGAAGGGCGCGCGGAAGGTGACGGGTGGGCTTATGTCGTGGAAGATCCGAGCCTAGCTGAGGCGGCAGATGCATACTTCGCGTCCATCCAGCCATCTTCAGTTCGTCCCCAAGATTGAAGCTGTGGCGGGTAACGCCTTGATTTTGTCTTTTGGTCCTCTGGCTTTTGCTTCCTCTGTCTCAGTCTTTTGGCATTCGCTTCTTACTTCTTGGTCCTGGTTAATTCTGAGTCTTTGGTCATGTCTATGGTCTTGCCTCATCATTGGGAAGTCGAATTGGATAGCTGACATCAGTAACACAGTCACGCTTACATTTGTCAGATATAAAGGTCAGACTATCTCTGCTGCTAGCCCCTGCGTGGGCAATCATGTGTCTAGTTTATTGTCTTGAGAGTTTGGTTCGTTGCTGCCCCTGTATGGGTTTTTTGTTTTCATGGATAATTCAGTTTGATTTTGGAGAAGCTGCCCCTGCGAGGGAGCTATAAGGTTTACAGTCAGGAGTCCCAGGGCTACTCTTCAGGCTCTGGAAGGCATGTCATGCAGTTTGTAATCTTTTTGTACATATAATATATTACTTAGATAGTTTTTACAGAGAAAAAAAAATATATATATTTGGATTCGATGTATCAAACTCAAGGTTCTTAAAGATTTCTGCTCTACCATGGGTATGACTGTTAACACTGACAAAATAAAAGTTATGATTATCAAATCCAAGAAGGACACTTACGCTAATTTTATGTATAACAATAATAATTTGGAGGAAGTGTATTCTTACAAGTACCCAGGAATTGATATTCATCACAAGCTCCATTGGAACCATAGCATTGAGAAAAGGATTAATGGGGGGTGGAAAGCTTATTTTGGTCTTGAAAATAATTGTAAAATAGCAAACCTCTTAATGTGGGATAAAAAGAAGTTCCTCTTTAAAACTTTAGTCACTCCTGTTATCTTATATGGCTGTGAGGTTTGAGGTTGCAACATCTCTAGAGAATCATAGAGAAAGATTGAGCAAATCCAGAAGTGTTTTATAACTTATAACCTGAAAATTAAAAGTAATACACCCTATCATATTCTCCTTATAGAAGGAGGTCTTTCCCCTATTGAGAGCCTAGCTATGCTTAGGTTTCTGTAGTACAAGCACAAACTCAATAACATAGACGATCATAGACTTCCTAAGCTAGCTTTAAATTCCAACCAAAACTACCTAAGGCTCAATCGAGGGTTGCATAAAGACACAAGGGCCTGGTTAAACTATTGGGAGATCAACGAAAATGATGCATTGCAAAACATAAATAACATTAAAGATATTGTTACTTCTAAGTTCAAAGAAAAAATGTGGTGTGAGAAAGATTTAGCGGCTAAAAGAAAATTAAATAATTATAAGAAGGTCATCAACCCCACCACCCTAGAAGATCAAAAGTATCTCTGTGTTTTAACTAGCTCAAAGAAGAAAATTAATATAGCAAAGATTAGAATGAATTCTCATGAGCTCCATAGTGAAACAGGTCATTGGGCAGTTCCTAAAATGCCATGGATGGAAAGGATTTGCCATATATGTGAGAATAGGAACATCGAGGATGAAAACCACTTCCTCTTAGAGTGCCCCGCGTATAACCACATTAGATCTCAGTTTCACAATCTTTTTTACAATACTGACCTTCCTAACCTTTTACAATGTCAAAATTATAGTGAGCTTGGGAGGCTTCTCTCCAAGCTTTTTAAGCATAGGAATAAAATCTTAAATCAAAATAAATAATTTGTGTTTTTAGGTCTGATAGACCATTGTTTGGTCTTAGCAGAGACCATTGTTTGGTCCCATCATCACCACCACCACCAATAATGATGCTGACAAAAATTCGTTTCAATATTATTAATTAAACCATTTGTAAATTTCGTTGAACTTTAATAGAAATATGCTTTTCTTCTCATTTTATAAAAATGTGAAAATATAATTGTCTAAAAATGGCAATTTTATATTATATATTGAATGTATTAATAAATGTATTTTTTTAAATTTGAATTTAACTTTCTAAATTTGAATTGATAATTTAATTTAAATGAAAATATTTTTCTTTTAATTTTAATTGTTTATCTTAAAATTAAACATAATATTATTAATAATTCTAAAAAAATAAAATGAAAGGTAAATATAAATAATATATTATTATTTTCCAATTATGTAATTTTTTATGGTTAAAATTAGACATAACATTATTAATAATTCTAAAAACTAAAATAAAATGTAAATATAAATATTATATTATTATTTTCAAATTCGGTAATTTGAAAAAATATAATAAAAATAAACGACGTAATTTAATTAATAAACAAAATGGTCTCTTGAATAACATGGTTAATTAAAGGTGAAATTATGATCTGAAAGAAAATTACAAAAAAAACCATATTCTATATTTGTTAAACTACATTATATTAAAATATAATGAATAAAATATATAAAAATTAATGTCAAATATAAATATATGGTTATATTCGTTAAACTACATTAAAATATAATGAATAAAATATATAAAAATTAATGTCAAATAAAAATATATGGTTATAGCACGTATCAAATATTTTATTTATTAAATAAAAATGTGTAAGTTTTAAAATGAATAGGGTAATTCAAGTAATGGACACTCCACAAATTATGAATAATAAAGATAGCTAAATGAAATGAAGTGAGTTAGGACGAGAGGATTATGTAGATTGATTAAAGATATAAAGACTGGAAAGAGTTTGAAAAACATGAAAGAGTAATAAAATAGAAATGAGACATAAATTAGATAACAAATTAATGTAACAATTATGAGAGAATAAGGATTGAATAATGCTAGAATATAATATAATTGAACATGATGTGATAGTTAATATGCAATATGTTGGAAATAAAAGATGGTTATACTATTAATAAATAATTGGTAGTGAGAATAACAGTAATAAAATATTGTTGCAAAAAAAGATGGAAGAATATTAAAAAAAAAAAACTTGGAAAGAAAGGAAAGAGGAAAAAGGGTGTTTAGGAAGGAAAATATTTTATTAATTAAAGTTTATTTAAAAATATTAAAAATATAGAGTGGGGCATGGGACATTTATTCTCTTTTGAATAAGGCCCACAAAGGAAAGAGGATCTAAGATAGTAACTTAAAACACTCACCTTAAACTACTCACATTCACAGTAGGCTCTTAATGAATTGATTGCGGGAGAAATAAATTATTTGAAAAAGTGGGTGATGTGGTGAATACCTTAAGTCAATGAATGAAAGAGAAATATTTCTTACATCTAGATCTTATTCATCATTGACACAAAAATTAGAAAGAACATGTAGTGGTGGAAATTATCAGGCCAGACTTAAGCCTTTCATTAGCAACCCACCCCAAGCTAGTTATTGAAATTGACTAAGAACATGATTAGTGGTCAAGGTGATGAATGAGTGGTTGCCAACATTGACTAAGTTTATATCCATAATGGGGAGGTTACACTAATATTTTGGTTTGATTGAAGAAAATGAGGTGCTTATTTTTAAAGGAATGTTAAAAAGGGAATATTTTGAGATGTGATTATGGGTTGTGTCAATTATGTGTTACCTAATATAGGATTTGAAATAGCACCTAGTTGGACTAATGAAAGACTTGCCATAGGAGAAATGGATTTGATAAACACTTATCCCATCACGGGATCTAGTTCCATCTTTGGTAGATCATAATAATTGATTAAGAGTCTTTTGGGGTTTTACTATCAACTTAATGTTCTTTTTGGTTAAGAATTTTGGAAAGAAATTCATGGTGCCTTCAATATAAGGAAGAGATATAAGAGCATGTGGCTAGGAGAACATGGAAGTTTTAGAAATTGGATTCTTATCCCCATGAAAATATATCCTAATTTGGCAGATGGGCTAACTATTAGTCATTAAGGATTTGGTAATTGGGTTTTTTCTTTCTCTAGCAACTGGGGCCAAAAATTTGAGTGGCATGAGTGAACATGGTTTCAAGACTATGTATTTTTTAGCAAGGTGATGTTGTGAATGGGTGTAGAGATACAAGTTGTGTGAATATTTTTATTATAAACATGGTGGGAGAGATCCATCTAGAAGACGAGGGATGAGGACATCAAAAAATGGAAGAGTTTCATTTTTCTAGATCCATGGTGAATTGGATATGGGGGTATTTTGTTAAGGCATTGAAGGAAGATGATGAGAGTGAATTATCCATGAGACCAAAACATAAAAATATCATCAAAAAAATGGTACAAACATTTTGGTTTCATATTCAAAGTGTTTAGGTTGATGTTTTCAAAATGGTCCAAAAAGTTGTTAGCAATAATGAGGGATAGAGAAGATCCCATGGTTGTGCTTTTGGTTTGCTCAAAAAAGCTTCCTTAAAATGTGGACATGGTAAAAGAGACGTAGGTCTGAATAATGTCAAGATCATGGTCAATTAACTTAGAAATGAGAACAATGGTGTCAGGCACTGGGACCTTAGTGAATAGAGATACTACATCAAATTTAACCATAATGTCTTTTCCATCCAATTGGATGTCATTTTTCCAATGGATGAAGTTAGAAGATTCATTTATGAAGTAGAAGGTTTTTCCAAAGAAATAATAGTGTTTTAGCAAGAAAGAGACCAAGGGAGCGAGTGGGATCTCCTATAGCATTGAAAATATGTCACATGGGGATGCTATGTTTGTGAATCTTGGGTTGACAATATAATTAGAGAGTTTAAGGTTTATGAGGAATAATATAGTTTTGAAATGAAGGGTCTAAAGAGGAATATTTGATAGCTATAGATGACGAAGACAAAAGGTTAAGAGGTTTAAATTTGTACTTTTAATCTTTGAATCTAAACTTATTGACCTCAACTTTTCCTCCTATAAACTTATCACTAAAATTACCATCAATTCCATTAACAATATTGTTCCTAGAGCCATAAAATATTCCTCTTTAGACCTTTTAGTTCAAAAATGTTGTATTCCTCATAACCATAAAACCCCTTGAATCTATGGCCACCAATATTAACAAGCCTAAAATCTCCTTGATGCCTATTATCATTGCTAGAAGCGCTGCCACTCATGCTCATATTGATTTTCTTTTTAACATACTCCAATATTTTGTTTGAAAAATCTTCCTTCATAAGGGATTCTTCAAACTTCATTCATAAAACTAAGTACCTTTACTTGTATGAAAAAGGTGTTATGGTTAGCTTTGATGCAGTATATTAGTTCATTAAGGTCCTGGTTCTAAAATCCATTGATCTTATTTCTAATTTGGTCGACCTTAAAACCCCTAATCTTATTCATTTATGTCTCCCTTCAAAATTATTCTCCTTCAAAGGAAGATTTTATGATCAAGTTGAAGGCACGAACATGGGGGTATCTTGATCCCTCAATTTTGCTACCATATTTATGGAGCATTTCGAAACCATCTTCATAGACAATTGATACATCGAACCAAAATTTTGGTATCACTTTTTTTATGATATCTTTTTCATCTAGCTTCATGTCCAGTCCACTCTTATCACCTTCCTTGAACATCTTAACAACATTTCCCCCCATATCCAATTCACCATGGATCTAGAAAATGATCATGCTCTTCCCTTGTTGGACACCATCATCTCTTGTCTTCTGAATGGTTCTTTGAAAAAATAAATTATTCTAAAAATATGCACAAAGAACATTGTCTCCATGCACATTCATATCATCACTTTACACATAAATCTACAGTATTAATACCTTTTCACTTGTGCAATTTTAATTTCTAACCATAAGTTCTTGAAGAAACACAAAACTCATTTGAGGAATTCCCAAATGCCCAATGGTTATCCCATCTCCCAAATTAAGAACACTTTCATCGGGATGAGAATCCAATTTCTAAAACTTCGATTGTCTCGTAGCTCAGCACTCTTATTTCTCTTCCTTTTATTCAAGGCACCATGGATGTCATTACTGAAATATCAACCAAAAATGAGATTAAGATTGTACTAAAACATTACAAGATGCTTAATCAATTATTTGGATCCCATGATGGGATTTGGGGTACACCAAATCCCCTGTTCCTGTGGAATGTCTTACATTAGTCAAAGTGTGCATTATTTCAAATTCCATATCAAGAAATAAATTAATGACACAACCAATAATTGCATCTCTAAATGTGTCATTTCTATTTTCTTTTTAAATTAAAAGCTTAATTTTCTTTTATTAAAACAAAATATTAGAATAATCTTCCCATTATGCCTCCTCGATCATCCATGAAGCTCTTGAATTGAGAAGCACCTTGATAACATTAACTGAGAATATGGATATAGACTTAGCCAATATTTACAACCGTTCATTCATTAGCTTGACCATGAATCCAATTCCTATTCAATCTCCTCTTCCCTGACTCTTTGTTTTAGCTCCATTTTATTTCTCAATCCTCCCCTTGGCCCTCAGCCTTAATTTTCCCTTTACCCCATCTCTCCCCTCCACTTCTCTCCCCACTACCCCTTTTCTTTATGTTCCCTCTTCATCGTGGGATCACCCTTTACTATTATTTTCATTCCCTTCCTTAATATTTTTCGTGTCATTAGTTAAACCTCCATTAGTAAAATATGTTCATTCCTGAACACCCACCCACTCACCTTTTCCTTATCCTTTATTTTATGGTTTTCTATTATGAGATTATTCCATTATTATTTTTCTGTCATCATTAACACTACACGTGAATTATTAGTGTTTAGTAATATTGTATTCATCCTTTTATTTCCAAAATATTCCATATTAATTATTAGACCATTTTATGTTCTAGCAAATGGAAACTATTTTACATGCTTATTATATTCTTATTATTTTATGGCATATTTATACCATCATTAAACCCTTATCTTATATTAAACTGATTTATTATCCTGTGTTTATCCCATTTTTACTATTTTTTCATAATCTCCAAACCCTTTCCAATATTTATACATTTTCTCCTTCCAACGATTACCTCCTTTAATCATCATATATAATCCTCTCATTCCTAATTCATGGAATTCTTCATTGAGTTTTATTTGCTTTTGATGATTAATGGAATTTCCACTTGAAATGTTGGACATTTCATTACAATCCATAGAGTTCACTCCAAAAAACTATTAATAATTTATTGATTATAGAAAGAGATTATAGATATAGTTGATAACAAAAAATTTAAAAGATTATATTCATAAAAATTAAATAATCTACTATTATGTAATCACTAATTTGTAATATTTTACATTTATAAATATACTTTAGTCATATATTGATGATAGTGAAAATTTCAATTCTCTTACCTCCTTTAATCATCCTATATAAACCTCTCATTCCTAATTCATGGAATTCTTCATTGAGTTTTATTTGCTTTTGATGATTAATGGAATTTCCACTTGAAATGTTGGACATTTCATTACAATCCATAGAGTTCACTCCAAAAAACTATTAGTAATTTATTGATTATAGAAAGAGATTATATATATAGTTGATAACAAAAAATTTAAAAGATTATATTCATAAAAATTAAATAATCTACTATTATGTAATCATTAATTTGTAATATTTTACATTTATAAATATACTTTAGTCATATATTGATGATAGTGAAAATTTCAATTCTTATATAAGTTTAAAAAACTATGTTACTTATATCAGTAATTACATTGAGAAATGTGGAATTACCCAAATTCTAAAACTTTATTTTTATGATTGCATTAGAGAGGAACAAATTTAGTATATTGAGGAAAGCATATGAAATCTAGGGACATGTGCTAGAAACATATGTATAAGAGAAACATGAAAATCATAAGAGAAAGTGCTACATTAAGTACCTAAAATATTACACCATTTGTACTTTAAATCGTGGAGGAGATTCTTCTTAATGGCACATAGATTGATTGATAACAAACTTCACTTCATCAACTAGAGTAGAGATAACCCAATTATGTGAAGGCCTTTACTTGAAGGAGTATCTAATATAGTTCAATTGTGCAAGGTGCAACTATCATCGCTGAGGAATGGATTCAAATGAGTAAGAATGCATTGAAGAAGCAATAAATCATCTACAATATGGGGATTACTTCAGATGGTGGCAAAATTAATTTCATCTACAATATGAGGAGTAGATGAGCCACTAGCAAGAACATCCTAAAAAGTTAATAGGGATCTTAGTATAATAGTAATGTTAGATGAATAATAGTTATGGACCACATTAGCTATAAGAGTTTTCCTAAATAACGTAGAAGGATTACTTGATATAGTTCTTTCAGAAATAGAGAGAGGGATTAAATCATACAATGAAGCATAAGCATCCATTAAACATGGCATGAATCATCTAGAGGAGGACGTATAGGGTGATGGGAAGATGCATGATACATGGAAGCATGCTAAGTTCTATATTCATATTATTCTAATGGAAGTAAGAAGACATATCACTTTATACCTTGGTTAGGAATCTCATCAAATTATAATGGGCACTTGCAAGATAATGATGGCCTTGAATACACATTAAATACACCGGTCTTCTTAAAAGATTCAAGTGATTGTAGTTGATGGCTTTTTATGCTTTGAATGTCATAAATTTTGTTATAGGGTGCAAACTTGGCTTCCTCATGTTACAACATCACCATGGGGTATAAGAGCCCATTCACTCTATCTAATCATGTGTAAAACCCATCTTCTCATTCAAAGCAACATGAGAACATGTTAGAAATAGATAAGGATTCCTTCTTCTTATTTGTTTTATTGAGATTTCTTAGAAAAATTGTAACCCCAGCCATTTCTTATAAAAAGTGGTAAAATATCCCAAATAAAATGTAAAATATAGTCAGATATGTGAATACTTCTAGGATATGCAATGCCATGCCCTCATTGGAAACCTTATGTGGATATCGCTAACACAAAGGACTTTCATATGGTGGATTTAGAATAAATGGAAACCCTAGGGATAGATCATTCTTGAATTTTTGGAAAAGGGATTCTTCACTATCATTTTTCCTAATCTAAAAGTCTCTATTAGGGTTTTCCAATATGGTATCTCATCTTCAATTATGCAAGGTTATATATCAAGCTTTGGAATAAACATCTCCACCCACAAAAATAATGTTTTTTAGCTACTCTAGTCTGGTTTTGACTCTTCTCCTTCCAAAAATAATTTTTGGAAGAGGAAACCCTTTCGGATATTGGTAATAATCTAAGATGTTCTTTCAATATCACTAAAGCCACGAAGAGTAGAAGGTACAACTCATATGCAAGGATTTATGTATACATGCACATCTCACATCCATGCAGCCTCCAGAGATATCTCCTATCAAGACATGGTGTCAAAGCAATCATTTAAATATGAAGGTATACCCTTCAAATATAGAAAAATCCATGAGTGTATCCATCTTTTTAGATATTTCCTCATCAATCCTATTGATCCTCCCCAAAACCAAGCTTCCAAGAAAGATATAGATGGCTCTAAAACCTCCTCTTAAGGAAAATCAATCCTTGATCTCAATTCTATTTGATTCTTGGTAAATATTTCAAATTCCAAAATAGATTTCAAGCACTCACACTTAATTATGATTTTCATCCCCAATAACCCCCTAATAGTGATTTAAATTCCAAAAAGTTAGAGGGCAAACAAGTGCCCAAGTTGTAAACAAGGTAGTTCAATTAGATGTAGAAGTAGTAATAACCGAGGAAAACAAAAAAAATGTGCAAAGAAATCTACATAAGATGAGGATTTGCACTCATTCGATTTTTTTAGAGATGGAAGAAACATCGTAGTGAAAGCACCCCTGATATCCCTCAACTACAAGCATAGATTCTTTGCAAATGTCTTCTTAAATATAAGGCCAAATGAAACCCATATCCTTGTGAATTCATACTCATTATTTTAAATATCTCCAAATATTGCTAAGGATGATGAAAAAGGGGGAAGAAGAAGCAATAAAGAACTTGTCTAGGAATTAAAGGAAATGTTGATCAATTCTAGAAGGATTATTGTCATGATGGATGCATGTTTGTCCAATCCTCCCAACCATTAATGAAAGTAATATAATGTCTCATCAAAGGCCATAATTGTAAATTAAAAGGACTCTCATAAATTCTCAAGGACCAACTATCTATTTTAATGTTACAAGAAACTAAAGGTAACAATGAAAGAGTGGCAATGATAGCCTTTCATTGGTTGGAGGGATTTCAAGTTATTCCACTATATTCTAATAGAAAATAACATGTAGATTTTCCTGTAGATTCACAGCTCATGTAATGTACTAAAACACAATACAGGAATCTACTCTACTCTTTAAACAAAGGAAACCAATGATCGATGAAAACAATAATTGACAAGAGGAAGATAATCAAAAACACATAACATAATTGTTTCTCTGCAGAAAGCCACTGCTGAAAACCCCAACTACCTATTGCATTAATAAAAAATATGAGTGATAATATGAAGCTTATTCTCAGAGGAACAATTCCTACACAAGTACAATCAACTCTCTGCCTGACAAGCTCGCACCCACCAACACTTTGCCAATTTATGTTGCCTGTTGAGCCCCTATTTCCTTGTGAAATTATTGAGAGGAATAGATGATATTTAATTGGGAATTTCTTCTTCCATAACTGTGCAATCAAAATTTAGGTCCTCTTCTGATTGCATGCATGATTGGTACAACTCAGATCATTCTACAACTGATAATACATTGTCCATGCAATATAGTCTCAATTGGGTCTTTCTCTGAACTGACATGCATGAGTTTATCATGAGGGAATCTTTATTTAGCTGGAGTAGTACTAAGGATGCACCAGTGCACCAACTCACTACTAGACCTCCACTAGTTCCTCCAACAGTTAGAACTAGTTTAACTCACCATAACTCACTCAAACTAAGTTATCTAATTACAACTCAAATAAACTCATCCTCGACCCCTAAAATTTAGGGAGAACATATACATGAATACAAAAATACTCTGAACTCAAAACTCCTATGCTAGTTAAGTTAATTAAACTTAATTAGCTATTTACAAGTTTCTATGAGAATAGAATTTGATTTTAATTCACATTTTAATTCAAGGAAAAATTAAATTGGAATTTCTTGTTGTCATTTCTCAACACTCCCTCTCAACAAGAAAGGGATTATCAACTACCTTGATCTTGTCTCTGTGAAACTCAAATTTACATTTTGACAATTCCTTTATCAAAATGTTAGCACCTTGCTCCTTCGCGGGAATGTACTCCAACAACATAATCCACCTCAATACACAATCTCGAAGATGATGATATCAGATATCAATATGCTTGTACCGATCATGAAAAACTGAATTTTCATAGAGTTTGATACAACTCTTATTATCGAAGTAAATCACAGTTGGATCCAAATGATGACTAAACAAACCAACCAGAATCTTCCTCATCCAGATGACCTCAGATGTTGCCTGACTTGCATCCATGCACTCTACCTTTGTCGAACTAAGTGAAACTGATCTTTGTTTCCTGTTGTACAAAGAAACTGTTGTTGACCCAATACTGAAGATCCCTCCTGATGTGCTCTTCTTGTTGGATGGACTCCCTATTCAATATGCATCAGTGAAGCCTTGAATCTTCACTCCCTCTATCCATCTATACCACAATCCATACTGAGTAATGCCCTTGAGGTATCTCAAAACATGCTTTGTTGCCTTCCAATACATCTTGGTAGGCCTAACCATCGCTTGACTAAGATGGTTAACTGCACAACACATATCTGATCGCGTGTTCACCAATACATGAGTGAACCTACAAGCTGCCTATAAACATTATCTTCCACTACTTCCCTTGAAGTAGAATCCTGCTTCCTCCAATTACCTGCTAGAAGAGTCTCCCTTGGTTTGTTGCTCTCCATGCATAGCCTCCTGAGTATCTCATTGGCATACTTGCCCTGAGACACGAAGAGTTCCCCATCGCCTTTCCATGTCCAGAAAGTAATGCATGAAGCCCATGTCCTTCATCTCAAACTCTCTTGCAATGTCCTCCTTCCAAGACTTGATCAACTAATCATCACCTGTCAAAATCAAATCGTCGACATGTAAGAAAATGAACAACAATTTACCTCCCACCACTATGTGGTACAGGTTTGGATCTGCTTCACTCTTGGTGAAGCCCAACCTGGTGAAGTAGTTATCGATCTTGGTGTACCAAGTACCGGTGCTTCCTTCAGCCCATAAAACACCCTCTTGAGTTGGCACACATGTGACTGATGGTCAAAGGTCTCAAAACCTTCAGGCTGCTCTATGTACACCTCTTCCTCAATCGTGCTATTAAGGAAGTTTGTATTCACATCCATCTGATGTATCTTCCAACCCATATGTGTTGATAATGCCAATGTAGATCTGATCGATGAGTACCTTGTAAAAATAGCAAAGGTCTCATCATAGTCAATCCCCTCTACCTGTGAAAATCCACGGGCCACAAACTTGGCCTTATGCTTCTCGACACTACCATCTTTAGCTTGCTTTACCTTGTAACGCCATCAGGAGGTCTCCACTAACTTGTCCTCCAGTCTTGAGGCCACATCCTAAACATTATTACAAACTATGGAGGCATACTCCTCCAATATGGCATCAACCCAAACCGGTTGTTGCACTGCCTCCTCAAAGGAAGATGGATTTATCTTAGCACATCTTCCCATAAGAGCCATGTATCCAATGTATCTCTCAGGTGACCTCCTATACCCATGCTAAGATATGAATGCCCCCAAATTCTCTCATGCATAATGTAATAACCTATCAGCCTCTATGGTGCACTTTCTCCCATCTCTGGAAGACCCTGCCTGAGTGTATGTATCCACTCCCAAATCCTCTACATGTGGTTGCTCCACATCAATCTGAGGCTCCTCAACCTTAGGAGCCAAAATTTCTTCAACCACATGCAGCGCAAGCTCCCTCTCAAGGGAAACTCACATGGACTTCTCCTCGTCGAATTTGACACCCCTGCGAACCACTGTCATCCTGTTGTTCAGTGATTACACCCAATAGTTGTGAGGAGTATTAGTGTACCCTACAAATATTCCCAACTTTGTTCTCGGTTCAGGATTCTTCCATGCATTTTTTCTCACATGGAAATATATCGATGACCCAAAAATCCTCAAGTGACCAACATCTGGCCTCTTATCAGAATAAGCCTCCTCTAGAGTCTTTGTCCCAAGAATCTGATGTGGGCTACGATTATGGAAATAAACCATTGTGTTACATGCCTCATCCCACAAGTGTAGTGGTAGGCCCTGATCATGCAACATCACCCGTGTTGCCCCTATAATGCTTTTGTTCTTCCTGTTGGCCACCCCATTCTACTGTGGGTTATGGGGTGTCGTCAACTCCCTTTTAATCCCTTCTGATGCACACAATTTCTTAAAATCATTTGAGACATACACACAACCATTATCACTCCTTAGATATTTAACCTTCTTCCAGACTCCTTCTGAAAAAATACTTTAAATTCACAAAACTATGTGAAATTTTGATCCTTCTTCTACATGAAAAATATCCATCATTTACAAGAAAAGTCTTCAACAAATAAAACATAATACCTATCTTTGGCCATGGATGCTATTGAGAATGGCCCACACACGTCTAAATGAACTCACTCTAGAATTTCCTCCACTCAATTATATCTTTGGGAAGACCATTAGAGATCTGCTACATGATTTTCAAAGCCCCATGATGCAGGTGACCTAATTGTCTATGCCACAACTCATCAATGTCTCAATTTTGCACCTTCTCTCCTTTCATGCTCCAAGCATCACAATCCTCGACCTCCAACTTATAGATATTCTTAACTCGAATCCCTATCTTCTTTACTTGATCCGTGGCTATGTGTCGAAGGAACAACTTTCCTTTCGAGAAATTCACATGATAGACTCTATCCTCAAGCATGGAAACCGATACTAAGTTTTTCTTCAAACTGATCACATACATAACATCTCTTAAGGTGAGAGGAGCACCCTGCTCCCTCTGAAAAGTAACCATGCCCAATCCAGTAGCACTATACCTCCCATCGTCACCCATCTTGATATGAATTTGGAGATATTTCTCCTCCATGTCACTCAACAACTCCTTGTCACCATTCATGTGGAATGTAGCTCCATTGTCAAGGTACCATACACTACCCATCATTGATGACACCATGCATGCAATGAGAGTAAAGTCCAATTCGAATTGGGAGGCGAAAGCCTCACCCGCCACTCCTCCTAACAACTTCCTTTTGGATTTCTTGAGTGGACAATTTGTAGAAAAATGGCCCAACTCATGACAATGAAAGCACTTCACTTTTTTCATGTCTTTCTTCTTACCTCCATGGAAAGAATTTGACTTGGAATGGGAAGCCTTGGCTTTCCCCTTCCTTTCCTTACCTGCTAAGGCACAACTTTCCTCATGAGTAGTCTTTGATGAGGAACCATCTTTGGTGTTCCTTATGATCTCCTCCTGCATCAAATCCGACCATAGTCATTCCCAATATGGAAACTTCTCCCTCCAATTGAAAGAGCGTTGATAACTATGCCAACTCTTTTAGAGTCCTAAAAGAGCTAGGCTCACCATATCATCCTTGACAATAGTTATTCCAACACTTCCAAGCTCATCACGATAGTGAGTGAACTTGGTCAAGTATTTTGGAATGGCCTCGCCTTTATCCATCTTGATTTTTCGAAGTTTGTCTTTCATTTCCAACTTCCTATGGCCACTATTTTTCTGGAATAGGTTCATCATTGTTTTCCACATAGCATACAAATTTTAGTTCCCTTGGAGACTCTCAACAATGTGGTCTCAACCTTCCTCAAGGATTATCCACGTTGACTTCGCCGCACACTTCTTTCATTTGGCTAGATTTTGTGCATCCGATGTTGTTGGCTTAGGAATGTCTTGCTCAATGAATTCCTTGAGGCCATTATCCTCCAGCACAGTCTCCATCCTATCCTTCTAGGCTATATAATTTGAATTTCATTCCAAGGCATACTCGAGTCTAAAACCATAGAAAGATATTTTCTGATTGTGAAGCATGTATTCCAAATTCAAATTTCACTTGTAACACAAAACTCAAAACTTTGAAACCTTCTCTAGTATACTGTCTTCAGCTCCAATACCATATATATTTTCCAGTAGATTCACAACTCATGTAATGTACAAAAACACAAGACAAGAATCTAGTCTACCCTTTAAATAGCGGAAACCAATGATCGATGAAAACAATAATTAACAAGAGGAAGATAATCAAAGACAAATAACACAATTGTTTCTCTGGGGAAAGCCACTGCTCAAAACCTCATCTATCTATTGCATTAATCAGAAATTTGAGTGATAATACAAATTTTGTTCTCACAATAAAAATTTTGTACAAGTATAATCAATTCTCTGCCTCACAAGCCCGCACTCACCAACACTTAGCCAATTTATGGTCCCTACTAAGCCCCTATTTCCTTGTGTAATTCTTAAGAGGAATAGTCCATATTTAATTGGGAATTCCTTCTTCCATAACTTCACAATGGAAATATAGGTCATCATCTGATTGCATGCATGATTTGTGCAACTCAGATCATTCTACAATTGATAGTACATTTGTCCCTACAATCTAGTCTCAACTGGGTCTTTCTATGAACTAACATGTATGAGTTTCTCATGAGTGAATCTTCAGTTAGCTAGAGTATCATTGAGGATGAACCAATGCACCAACTCACTACTAGACTTTTACTAGTTCCTCCAACAGTTAGAACTGGTTTAACTGACCATAACTCAGTCAAACTGAGTTATCTAATTACAACTCAAATAAACTCATCCTGGACCCCAAAAATTTAGGGATAACATATACATGACTACATAAAGACTTCCAACAAAAAATTACTAGGCTAATTAAGTTAATTAAACTTAATTAACTATTTACAAGTTTCTATGAGAATAAAATTCGATTTTAATTCACAATTTAATTGAAGGACATATTAAACTAGAATTTCTTGTTGTCATTTCTCAACATAAGGAGGTTTGGCTCTATTATGGAACTTGGGGGAGGTAATCATCTCAAATATTTTTTCCTCTCCTTGAATTCTATTTGCAAAATTCTAGCTATTTAGATTTGCAAATGTTGGATTTCTAACCAATGTCTAAGGATCTCATATTCTAGGGGGGAAACTAAACTTTCTAAAATCCCTATGCAATATCAAACCACTCATTGCAAATTCCCCTTAAATGAGGGGATGATACTTCAACATGATTAAAAATGTTCAGGGAAAACAAGGAGAGTTGCATCAGTGTGACACTTAAGAAGATCACTTCAAATATATGATGAGAAAATGAAGAATAATAAATGTGGACACCAAAAATGGCACTTTCACAAGGAGAAATCAAAAGGGAGATGCACAACATATTGCTTCTAAAACATATCACTTCCCATTCTCTAAATCGCATCTAGAAAAGGACATTTATATTGCAGCCTACATTTTTTCATGTGTGGGTTTGGATGACTAGTACATTTGTCTTAATGTAAGTATTAAATGCAACTAAACAATTTGGCACTTAGGTTTAAGAACTTTTATGTCATAGATCCATCCTTTCTAGAAAATTCCCTTTATGGTGGGAGGAAGGAAATTTTATTGAATGCATTTCCATGTATTTCTTTCACGAAAAAATAAAATATGTAAAATGCAAGTTGAAGAAATGGAATAGAGTAGAATTTGTAAACATTTTTCATACTATATAAGAATTAGAATATTATATTCAACAACTTCAACAAAATACCATTCTAGATGGGTAGTTAGAGGACCTAGTAGTGAAATAAGCAACCTACTCACAATTCTAAAAGTTAATATGAAATACTATTGTTATAAAATCCAAGGCCAAATAGATACATGATGGTAAAATAAACAAAAAATTCCTCAAAAAATTATTTGTGCATCATTACCATCACAATCATATTTCATCTCTCTAGGACGTAGAATGAAAAAAAAAACCTTGATCACCAAGACATCAAGGTAGAGCTAATTAGCTACTACAACTCTTTTCACTTTAATCCTCACCTTAATAGAATAAAGTCAATAAGGAAAATCTTAAATCATATGCCTTCTGTAGTAGACCTTGAGAAAAATGAAGAATTAATGTGAGAATTTACTTTATGAGAAGTAGAATAGGTACTTAAGGGCATGCCAAAAAATAAGCCCCCTAATCTAGATGCATAAATGATTTATTTCAAGCTATTTGGCCCTTCTTAGGAGAGGAAATTATGGAACTAGTGGAAGAATCAAGGAAATTACCTTTTGTCTGTACCAAACCTAAATGTTATTTTCTTTCACTTTGCCCCAAAATATGATAAGGTTGATGATCCAATGTTTTTCTATCCCATTTAACTCTAAAACATCACCTACAATATTATCACCATGGTCATTTCCAATAGCCTTAAGCCAATAATCACCTCTCTTATCTCTATGGAGGAAACATGTTCTGTTTAAGTTTGTCAAATTTTAGAGAATAATTTGGTGGCACATGGAGTTATCCATTCCAGAAATCAACCCTAAAAGACAATTATGCTCATTAAACTTTATCTATCTAAATATTTTAATAACTTAAGTTGGTCATTATTCATTAAATTGTTTTAGCCTTTAGATTCTTAGAATCTTGATCAAAAAGGACTGTCTCTATAATCTCCTTGCCATTCTCTTCAATTCCAGTGGGTGGAGCTCCAAGTTTTGTTATATTTTATCCCTTAAGAGGAATCTGACACAGATATTCTCTCTCCCATTTTCTCTTTATCCTAGCAGTGGAAGGCATAAAAAGAGCCATAATAGTAGTAGTTTTGAATGGAAAAATCAAAGGAATTCACCTTTTTGATAAGATATTTTGATATTCCATCAACAATTTGTTGATGACACTATGATAATGAGAACCCCCATGGTCCAAGAAACTTATACTTCTTTCCAAGTTCTTGATTATTTCATGGAATCCTTGACTACCTCAATCAATCATTCAAACTCTCAATTTTTTTTCTTTAACATCCCATTGACTAAATGTTTATATATATATATATAGATATATATATAGATATAGATATAGATATAGATATAGATGTCATTGTCTAAGTTATAAGCATTGTTACTTGCTTGGTATTAAGCTCTATAGAAGCCCAATGTTAACCGTAAAACCCTTTATTAAGCCCTAGATATTAAGTGATTACTTTTCATTTGTTATATTTTTATGTTTGTTCGAACCCCTCATAGTCCCATTTTATTATAATTGTACCTTTTATATCCTATATATAATAAGGAGGCCTAACTTTTGAATCATCAAAGATTGTCTTGTACATTGCATTCATTATAAAAGGAGTTTCCTTCATGGAAGAGAATGGTAATTACTGGTTTCTTATCATTTTTAACGCACAAGGTTCATAACATTTGATCAAATTCTCATGGGATAAAAATGGTTGTTCAAACTAAACCCATTATTGATAGAACTATCGATAGATATAAAGCTAGACGACTATCATAGGGCTATCCACTAAAAGAGGGAATACATTATGAGGAAAATTTTGCACCTATAGCTAAAATAAATACCATTAGAATGATAATTGGAAGCTAAATCATCTAGATGTCAAGTCAACATTTATGAATGGATAAAATAGGTAGAATTTTATCTTGTTTAGTTTGAAGGTTTTGTAAAGCAAGGAGAAGAACATCTTGTTTCTAGGTTAAAGATAGCGTTATATGGACTCAAGTAGCCGTCCAACTCTTGGTATGGTAAGATTCATAAGTTCTCCACTCAACATGGTTTTAGTAAAAGTATGGGAGACCCAAATATGTATATCAAAAGGGATGAACAAGGACATATTGTGTTGATTTTCGTAAATGTTGATGACCTTATTTTATATTGCAAAACTGTTAGTTTAATTGAGAATATCAAAAAAATCTTTCATAGGAATTTGAAATGAAGGATCTTGGAGAGTTGCATTACTGATTATCTCTTGAAGTTTGGAGAGATAATGGTAGAACGTTGGTCACAAAAAGTAAATATATATATATGAGTTAATTAGAAGATTCAACATGAATAGATATAAAGTAGTATCTACACCATTGGAACATAATGCTAAACTCAGTAGTAATGACGAAAGAAAATAAGTGAATGGCACATTTTGTAGACATTTGGTTGGAAGTTTGAATTATTATGCTGTAAGGTGTTTCCCTCTCAAAATAACTCCCCTCGCATGCCACCTATACAGTTGCGAGTCATTAATTTTCATGTTATACGATAGAAATAATTTAAGCCATCCGATTGATTGAAAACGAGTATTAATCGGTTACCCTTCTTTCCGGAATGACCTCACCCATCTTTGAAAAGATTGCGAGCTAGCTTGGTTAGCGTTAGGATCATTCTGTGCCAAATATATTCAGCTTTGCTATCCTGGTATACGATAAGCTCACACAACATGGTGCTCTTCTCTTCAGAGGTTTCGCTGTCAGAAAGTTGCGGATTTGGATGGGAAGAGAAGCAATATTACTAAAGAATGAGAATGGTGCCGCGGAAGCTTCGAATGAAAACCATCTCACCAGGCACTGCCAAATCTTGGAATGCTAGGTCTATGGTCTCATGCTACGTCTATGGCCCTGTCTGAATGCACAAATCTGAAATCCACTCAGAAAAGGGCACTCTGGCTTCTGGTATGCAGGCACTCAGGGAGCTCATTCCCGGAAGTCGTCGGCTGGACACACCCGTTTTCTTGGAAGAGGTCGCTGACAAAATCGTGGCGCTCAAGATGCAGGTCCAGGGTATGCATGCGCTCACATGATGGTACGCAAGTTAGAGTGCTTATGCTGCTTGCCACGTCTAGGTATAACGCCGCAAGGTCGAATCCTAGGCTAGTCAACCAAGGATGAAAAGCATTTTTCGCGCCAAAGTTGTTAGTATATACTATGATGGGTATTTATTACAGAAACAACAGAAAATATTACACCGTGTCGAGCGTGGAGCGTTTTTAGAGAGAGATCCTAAATGATCTGGAATAAACAGACCGAGGAATTCGTATGAAGAAATCAGGTTTTATTTCATTCGGAAAGCGAGCAACCCTCTGTATGTGATATATGTCTTTGATCGTATTCTTCCAACATTAATTTCATGATGGAATCTATGTATCTTCCGTCTTCCATTTGAGAGAGAAACTGTCAATATAATTTTGCATTCCATCTAATAGACAAACTGTCAACATAATTTGGCATTCATCTTTAGGGTTCTGTATGTAGGGATGTGTGACGAATATGAAATTATAATATTGGGCTTCTGTTTGGAAATTTGGTCGTTCTTGTTTTGTAGAACTAGAATTACAGAATACATACGTACGTACTTTTAGCACTCTAGCATTCATCCACTACTTGTTTGGGTTTCCAATTCTTTTTCGGTTTTCTATATTAACAATTTCACATGCTCAAACAAATAGGCAGCCCTCAGCACCCAGTGAAGAAGTGGCTTAAACACGGCTCCAGGGGTAAGGCAATGATGTTGGGCGTGGTTACAAATTCTGAATTAACTAATGGGTACATATTGAACGTTAAATTAAACTAATGATAACTTTAGATGTCTTTAAATTTTAATTTTAATGATAACTTTAGATGTCTTTAAATTTTAATTTTATAATCCATGGAGAAAGATGATAAGATTCTTCACCTTTAAAAAAAATTGGAAGAGGACCAATAATATATTCTTTATTACATTTATATGGTAATTTTAAAATAAAAATTATCGAATTTCTACTTTAAAATAGATACATTTGTTAACTTAATAACAATAAATAGTAAATTTAGATTTATTTTAGTTTAAATTTATAAACGAATTAGCCAGATTTAAAAGATCTTCAAATATTTTTTTACCCCTTGAAAATGAATGAGAAATAGACATTGAGTAATTAAATATTTTAATTCAAGATATTTATAATCAATATAAATCTATTTTAATCTTTTATTTACAAATTATCTAAAAAGATCAAATCTCTCCAAATGTGAACCTCTTTTTAAACACAAAACATGAAGAAAGATTTACACCTCCAAGATTTAATTCTCTTCACACTTAGTAATCGATGATAAGATTCTTCACATTTAAAAAAAGTTGGAAGAGGACCAATAATATATTCTTTATTACATTTCAATGGTAATTTTAAAATAAAAATTATCCAATTTCTACTTCAAAATAAATACATGTATTAACTTAATAACAATAAACAATAAATTTAGATTCATTTTAGTTTAAATTTATAAACAAATTATCCAGACTTAAAAGATCTTCAAATATTTTTTTACCCCTTGAAAATGAATGAGAAATAGACAGTGAGTAATTAACTATTTTAATTCAAAATATTTATAATCAACATAAATCTATTTTAATATTTTATTCACAAATTATCTAAAAAGATTAAATCTCTCTAAATGTGAACCTCTTTTTAACCACAAAACATGAAGAAAGATTTACACCTCCAAGATTTAATTCTCTCCACACTTCTACTTCAAAATAAATACATGTATTAACTTAATAACAATAGACAATAAATTTAGATTTATTTTAGTTTAAATTTATAAACAAATTAGCCAGATTTAAAACTTTTCAAATATTTTCTTACCCCTTGAATGTGAATGAGAAATAGACATTGAGTAATTAAATATTTTAATTCAAGATATTTATAATCAACATAAATCTATTTTAATCTTTTATTCACAAATTATCTAAAAAAATCCAATCTCTCCAAATGTGAACCTCTTTTTAAACACAAAACATGAGCAAAGCTTTACACCTCCAAGATTTAATTCTCTCCACCTAATAAATTTTTTAGAATTACCTCTTTGTTTGTGTCCAAAGTAATTTTGGGAAGGTAAAGCATGGCGAGCTTCTCATCAAATTGTATTGTGTTGAGGTCGCCAACAGTTGGAACGAATTTGACTCACGTAGAGTGTAAGTGGACCACATATGGAATAGCCAGTTCATCACATGTAGGCGGTATGATATTAATAGATGATTCGTTATCCCCCTGCACAATCCTTACGATATCCTTCTTGAAAAGATGAGCCAAATGTCTCACTAACATAGTCAAAAGTGATAGAATACCAGAGATCAAATTCATTGTGAACTACACTGCCCTCCCTTTGAGCGCTCGCTGACTGCTGACTTGAGTCCCTGAGAAATTGAACAAGGCCAGCGGTTAAAGAGAACATAGACTTCCAGACCATACTAGAGTCTCGTGTAATGGTTGAAGTCTCCACTCTATCAACAACCTCCCTCTATCTCTTCCTCATCTGGATTTGGATTTTGATTGTTGGGAATGGGAACAATAGCATAGTACAACACTTCTAGAACATGGCCTCTCTGGATTGTATGGATCTTTGAATCTTTGGGGAGCTTGAAAGTGAAAGGCGATAATTCTTGGCACATAAGTCTTAGTAGATTGCATAGCCTCTCCTCTGCTCTGGCTTCACAACCTAACTGCAACTCCAAAATCTTTTACAAAAGAAATAACGACAACTGATTTTTTAACATGAACAAATCTCTGACAATGGATTTGTGTGCAGTGTTGGTGCCAGTCAAATCAAAGACTCGTCCAAGTTTCCTGACGTCTGCGTCTAAGCTTTGGTCTGCATGTCTCACGTAAAACTGCATGCATTCGACAAGGAAGACGATGTCTAGAGCCGTGATCCACGACAAGGTTTTTAACTAGTATAAAATGAGCTCTGAGCTCTGGATTCGCGAGACATGCTTCATAAACTCCTCCACAACGACGGACTAGAACTTTCGACTGTTGAGTCTTTTCTGAAATCTATGAGAACCTTTCTCGTTGGGAACTATTTCTTGTTGTTGTAGGTCTAGAACTTGCTTGATTCAAATAAGAAAGCCATTCTCATCGATTTTAACTTCAGCCTCAGATTTGGATTCCATGTTTCCTAGTTGAATATTACAGAAAATAAAGAAGAAAATATGGGAAATATCAGTAATAGTTTGGGAGTACAGAGGCCGGAGGTAATGGGTACTACAAAGTTTCCTTCCTTGAGAGAAACTTGGCATTGTACTTGGTAATGTCAAAATAGTTAACATGGCATTGTGTTTGGTTTTTTCCCGTCATTTGCTTGGGCTCAACCCAGTCAATTTACATTGAATAAACTAGACTTATGTCTGACTCCCTTTGGGATGTGAGCCATCGCCTATTGAAGGAGTCACTTTGGCTAAAGAAGAAGTCTCTCACTCAAGTTTGTGAAGAAAGAAAGTGATAAATTTGTTAAGGGTTTATCCATGTCAAAAATGGGGGAAAATAAGTTCAATTCTCCGCTTTTGGAGAAGCACTAGTATATAGTTGTCTAAGTAGGGGGCATATAGGTGGTTGTTGAATATCTCTCAAGAAGGAGCGATCAAGGAGTCTTTCAAGTGTGGAAATTTGAGTCATTTTAGACTAATTTCTACTAATTGGAAGTTGTGTGGATAATTGTGATTGTGTACGATTTTTCATTACATAAGTCATGGGAAGGCTCCCCTTTGAAACATAACAGGAAAATGGATCCTTATCAATATTATTTTGAATTCGTGAAGTAAACCTACTCCATAAAAAACTGTTAGTTTTAAACCGATAGTCAACTCCAAAAAGTCCTTTCAATGCCTTCCTTCTCACGTAGAACTTTAATGAGCACGAAATACACAGAAGTGGAGATGCATTCAAATGGCCATTAGAAGAGATGGAAATTTATCTTGCTAAGATAGTAAGAAACCTTTTTGTGCATATAGAGCAAGAATAAGAGGAGAAAAATTAGGTAAATAATTAGTTGATGTGGAAATTTGCATAAATAAATAAACAATTGAAGGGAAAATAATATACAGTGGAAGCATAGATTCCAATGAGAGAACTCATGCATCAAGGAATTCACCCTCTCATTTCTTTAAGAGTCATCATAGAGTTATCATTAATACTTCCAATTTATGCCTTACGACATTTTTTTTGGAACATTGGTGCAATTGTTAGTTTAACTACAAACATGATAGATATTGCATATTCAATGAGCATACTTAGCCAATTCATAGTTAAGCCACATGAAAGTCACTAGAAAGTAGGCAAGGGAGTTCCTTGATATTTGGAAGAAAATGAAAATTTTGATATTGGATATACTAATTATTTGAATGTCGAGTTGACAGGTTATTTGTATTTTGATTGGGTAGGAGATTCAAAACAAAAGAAGTCCACCTCTAGTTGTGCATTCAATATTTGAATATGGTATTGTGACATGGAGAAGCAAAAAACAACCAATTGTTTCTTTTTCTTCCACTGAAGTTGAGTACAATGCCTTATGCACTGCAACCTATGAAGATTTTTGGCCAAGAAGAATTCTTGAAGACATGAGAAAAATAGGAAGGACCAACAACAATCAAATGTGACAATGAAAGCTCTATCAAACTGGTGAACAACCTTGTCTATCATGGAAGATCGAAGAACATTGAAACACAACATCATTTTGTACAAGAAAAAATGGAGTGAAAGAAAATTGATTTAATTGGTCGTAATACAAATGAGAATGTGTAATATCTTTACTAAACCTATAGGAAAATATAATTTTATATTATGTAGAAACAAGTTAGATGTGGTAAATATTTTATTTCTCTATTAAGAAAAGGTGTTAGAGATAATAGGGAAATGAAAAATTTAAATGGTTTAAGTTCCAATGTTCTGTTCTAATATGTGTGAGTTGTAGCCATGTAAGAGTCTTTCTTCTCCTCCATATTGTTGTCTTATATAATAAGACACTATCATATATATTTTAATATGTGTGAGGCATAAAAATCATCTAATAAAATTCTGAGTTTATTTATTTTGTTTGGAGTGAGCCTCATTGAAGCTTAAATATAAAAGTTTAAATTATGTAAAAACAAGTTAAGTATAGCAAATAATTTATTTCTCTATTAAGAAAGAGTATTAGAGAAAGAAAAAAATTTAGATTGTTTAAGTTACAATATTGTGTTCTAAAACTCGTTGTTTTTCAATGCCTGTGAGTTGTAGCCATGTAAAGGTATGTCTCCATATTATTGTCCTATATAACAAGAGACTATCATATACATTTTAATATGCGTGAGGTGTAAAAATCATCTAATAAGATTCTCATTTTATTTATTTTGTTTGGAGTGAACCTCATTGAACCGTAAACATAAAAGCCGTTTCCATGCATTTTTCTTTAACTGCATTTTTCCTTTACCAACAAAAAAATCACTTTATAGGTGCCTTTTCCAAGCGTTGGAATTACGATTTTAAACAAGAATTCCACTTTACGAATATCATTTCTCAGAATTTTTCCTATAGTCAAGTCGAATTACGATTCTGAAAAATATTATTAAAATAAGCAAAACAATTTTCATAAATTATCTGGCCATGGCGTGACCCGTCTTTATCCTTTCTTCGCTCTTGAGCAAAAGAAAGTTTGCACGTTCCATTCATGAAAGTTTTATACGCATGGTATCTTTTGAGGGAAACCCGTTATCCGTGTCACTGTCATGGACACCCACATTGACGCTTTATGAGTGTAATTCCCCGCAATCTTTGAATATCTGTTTTGTATCTCACAGGACTTTGATGCGCGAGGTAGGTACTCTATCGCATCACTATTTTGATCAACGTGTGCACAGCCATTTTAAACAGCGTTGCGGATGTATTTTCTTCGTGTGATAATTGTCCTTCCTGTTTTCAAAAACTGAACGAAAATGAAACTCGAGAAGACCGACTCAAATGGACGTGTATGGTTCACGGTGAGAGTGAAAATGAAATTGGATACCTTCCTGCCAACTCAATGGACTCTTTTGGTTAGTAATGGAATTTCAGTCTTTGGTTGGAATTAGAATTCGAAATCATATAATAGAATCGGGCTGTTTGATTGAAATTAGAATTCTACATACGTATATCAATGGACTAAAATGCAATGTTTACATTCATCGAATGACATTCATTGCATTCAATGAATGCTACTTTGCCAACTCAATGGACTCTTTTGGTTAGTAACGGAATTTCATCATCGAATGGCATTCATTGCCTTCAATGAATGCTACTTTGCCAACTCAATGGACTCTTTTGGTTAGTAACGGAATTTCAGTCTTTGGTTGGAATTAGAATTCGAAATCATATAATAGAATTGGGCTGTTTGATTGAAATTAGAATTCTACATACGTATATCAATGGACTAAAAATGCAATGTTTACATTCATCGAATGACATTCATTGCATTCAATGAATGCTACTTTGCCTACTCAATGGACTCTTTTGGTTAGTAATGGAATTTCAGTCTTTGGTTGGAATTAGAATTCGAAATCATATAATAGAATTGGGCTGTTTGATTGAAATTAGAATTCTACATACGTATATCAATGGACTAAAATGCAATGTTTACATTCATTGCATTCAATGAATGCACTTTGAACGATGATAAATTAACGGTGAAAAAATATGGAGAGATACTCTATAATAATATATAGTTATATGTTTGTTTGGGGTAGTTTAAGTGGTGATGGCTGTGGAATGAAATTTTACCAAATCAGAGATTTTGGGTTTGAATTTTAAATAATGTATTTATTAAATGTAAATATTCTATTTTAATGTATGGATAAATATTAAAAACAATCTAAAAATATTTTCATGTTTATCATGAATTGATGTATATATATTTTTAATGTTTATCATGAATTGATGTATATAGGTAATTACCAATCATTTAATTTATATAATTATTCTAATAATACACTATTATAGTCCATCTCTTTTAATATGGAAAGAGATGGACTATAATAGTGTATTATTAGAATAGCTATATAAATTAAATGATTGGTAATTACTTATATACATCAATTCATGATAAACATGAAAATACTTTTAGATCGTTTTTAATATTTATCGGTAAATTAAAATGGAATATTTGCATTTATTAAATGTTTTATTTTTTGAATGAAAATAAAACAATAGCGAAAAAGTGTGGAGAGGAGATGGGTTATAATAATGTATTGTTAGAGTAGCCATATAAATTGAATAGTTGGTAACTACCCATACACATTTAACATTGTTAAAAATTGAAAAAAACATGGGAGATTCAACTCAACTTATTATAAAATTGTTAATTTGCAAAAAAAATTGTTACAATACCATGGACTAATATTATCACTTATCAATACCACATGCCCAAAATCATAACTAATTTCAAAGCGACCTTTTTTTCAATTAATCAATTTATTAAAAAGGGAAAAAAAAAGTCATAATTACTTTGGAGAGAAATCTCAACCTTTAGGATATTCTTAATATTATACAAAAATAAAAGGTTGAGGTTTATCTCCAAAGTAGTTATTTTATTTTTCTCCCTTTTAATTAAAAAAGTATGTCATCTAAACAAATGTGGCATGAGAGGATCTATAATTTTTTGGGCATGTGGTACTGATAAACATGGTATTAACCAATGATATTGTAACAAAGTCCCTTTATAGAATAAAAATCTCCATAGTAAAGTGCAGGTAAATCCACATGGTTAAGAATCTTGTTACATAATTTTTTTAAATGTATACATGTTTAATATATATATATATATATATATATATATATATATATATATATATATATATATATATATTATAATTAATAATATTAATACTTTAAAATAAAGTTAAAATTTCTCCAATTTTTATGATTTTTTAATTTTAACAATGTGAAATGTATTATGAATTGAATATTTTGACGTTTATCATGGATTGATATCTATGAGAATTTACTAGTCATTTCACTTATATTGTTGTACTAGTTATTGATAATGAAATTAAAATTATAGAAGCCTTATTCCATAATAAACAAACCTATCGATATAATCATATCATTGACAATTTTAAATTTTATTATATTAGATTTTTTTTGTAAGCTAGGACACATTATGTTATTGTAAATTTATAGAGCTTAAATGCATGTATGGACCTTGTCCGTAATAGCCTGCATGTTAAAAAATAAGTCTTGGAAAAACTAAAACTTGCACAAAACCATGCTAGTGAAGGACTATATTCCCATTAGTGGGAAACCAAACAGTATCCCTAAGTGTCTTGTGGAAAAAATTTAGCTACTAAAACAAAGAAAAAATGAAAAAATACCAAAGGAGGTTGGTGTTTTGGTTTCTTTCCCAGTTCGTAGATGCACTCTTGAAGATGTTGGAAGGTCACAAAAGTTGTTTTCTTGACCTTCTAGTAGCCAGGGAGGTCTTTTCTATTTGACTATCATATTTTCGAAGTAAAATGTTGTATCAAAAATGAGTTGTAGAGACTCTTCCCTCATCTTAACAACATCATCATCCTAGCTGGTAATGGTGCACTGCTTCCCTACATTGTTCAATGACCCCATTTTTTACATGTGTCTTTCAACCAATCTCATTGTCTTTGGCATCCCTTCATTGAGAGGATGGGCACCATGAAATGGAAAGTATGGGGGATTCATAAAGAGAAAGCCTCAACTATCCATAGAATTGGAACTTGCAGGAGGCTAGGGAGAGGGGGAAACTAGATTCTCAGTGCTCCATCAAGGACACAAAGGGTAGACTTTACCTAAACAAGGTGGAAATCAAGGTTTCTGATACAATTCTCTGTAACATGCAGAACAACTTCTTGATCCTTTAGGTGCCTTCACAACAGATTATGCAATGCCCATTGATAGTCTCTTGTATTACCAATTTCGCCTGCTTCCATCTTGGCCACCACCTGTCTAATCTGACTTCATCCACATTGTTAGGAGCTTCCCACTCCATGATATCTCTTACCTTTTATGGATATACTACTATGCCTTCCTTGGCTATAACATGTCCCAGGTAGTGCACCTTTGTCTGAAATAAATTTCACTTGCTAAGGTTGGCATACAACTAATGTTCTCTTAGAAACCTCAACAATACTACTAAATGCTTGACATGCTCCTCCTCATACTTAGAATATATCAGGATGTCATCACTGAATACAATAAAAAACTTGTCCAGACAAGAATGTAGCACAATTTTCATCAAGCACATAAAGGTATCTGGAGAATTAGTCAAACTGAATGGAACTGCAACAAACTAATAACGCCCATAACTAGTCCTAAAGGCAGACTTGTAAATGTCCTCTTCTTTTATGCGTACCTAATGGTATCCTGATCTCAAGCCAATATTTGATAACACTGCTTCTCCCTTCAATTGATAAAACAAGTCATCAATTCTTGGCAACAAATACCTATTCTTGATCGTCACCTTGTTCAACTTCATGCAATCAATACATAACCTGAGAGTACCATCATTCTTCTTCACAAACAATACTGGTGCACCCCAAGGTGATACACTTGGCCTAATGTATCCCTTATCAAGCATTTCCTTCAATGGTAGCTTCAACTCCACCAACTCTGGTGTGCTCATCTTGTAAGGTGCTTTTGATGTTGGTGCTACCCTTGGTACGAAATCAATAGGAAAATCCACTTCCCTATGGGAAAACAACTTTGAAATATCTGCTGGAAACACATCCTGAAACTGTTGTAATATACGGTACCTCTTGAATATTTCTACATCCTCAACATCCTTACCCTTGTCACTGGAAATATGAACTACAAACATTACACACCCTTTCTTGCAACTGCGCTTAGCCTGCATCACTATGACCATCCTTATTGACATATGCTTCTTCTTTCCCTACAAGATTCTTTTTCCCCTATTATCATCTAGGCACTCAATAACCTTGTCATAACAATCTACTTTGGTCCCATGAAGATACAACCAATCCATACCCAAAATCATACTATATGGTCCTAATGGAAGTACATTCAAACGTGGTGTTGTAGGAATACCATGCAATGTGAATGAAGTTATCAATAGTTTATGGTTTACAAAAGTGAGTGAAAATAAAGTTCCGAACCTCCATTCCTGGACTTTTTGGTATAGAGCATTGATGGTGGACTTTTAAGTTCAGGGAAGCCACTTGTCAATTCGAGCGGAATTTTAGGTTGCTAACAGAATTTGGTTCTTTAGTTAGAATTATCATTGAAATTCATTTATATATATTAAATGCATTCTTACTATATTATTATTAGCATATATCCATTTTAAGTACAAGGCTAAATTTCTTCAAGTCCAAATTTTTCTAGAGTGGAAAATACAGTTTTATTTTTCATCATTTAAATTGTATTTTTGAATGCTAAATAGATTATATATAGGACCAAATATAAAATTTTAACCATAAAAACTTAACTTTATCTATATATATATATGAAGTTTAGTTAACATAGATTTTCAAATAGCTTATTTAAATCTCTTGTTGAAATATTTTTGAAAAGTAGAAGATTTAAACATCCAATTCACACCTTCTTTTTACTTCTAATTACTTGACAACATATTCTTTTTTTTAATTATAGATGACATTATTTTTATATTTAGAACATAATTTTAATTTTAAAGGACACTGACGGATAAACTTATACATCCCCTCATACTGGGTTGTAGAATGAGCCTCTCGGCTCAATTATTATTATCTAATTTTAAGGTCACGACCAAGCCAGACACCACATTGATGTATGAGACCCCCTTGTTTGTCAGACAAGGGACCCACCTCAGTGATTTGACTGCTAAGTCTACGAAGGCATACATACTCTACCCGCCTCTGGTTTTCAACCTATGACCTCCTAGGAGGAAAGACATGCTCTTAAACATTAGGCTCTTAACCATTAAGAGGTGTATTGAAGATGTATGAATTATTTTGGCTTTAACTTAAAGCCAAATACATGTCTTTTCACCTCTGATCAGGGATTCCAATTCAAACTCCATGTTTGAAAATTCAATTAAGTCCTCGATCTGTTGAGAAATCTCTCGATCCTCCATTTGTTCACCCTCCTCCTCTATTGTTGGCTAGTTTTGTTCTTGTTCTTCAACTTATGTCGATGTTGTTTCTCCTGCTATTGCACCTTGCCTTTCTTCTTCTTCCTACTTCTTCTTCTCTTCTTGTTCTTTCCTCCTCTACTCCTCTTCTTCCTTCAATTTCAATTCTGCTTCCTACAACTTTAGTTTCGCTTCTTGTAACCTTTGCTTTTCTCTCTTCCCCTCCTCTTCTCTCTTTATCCTCTGCTTCCTCTTTGCTTATGCTCCTAAATCTTCTGTCATAAGAATCATATCTTCTTTCAACTTGCAGCTTTGTTCTCCCCCTAAACTTTCTGTAATCTTTCTCTCTCCCTTTTCCTGCACGGGATTAATGCCTTCTGCTGCCATTTTACTATTGAATCATTTTCTATAAAGATTTGAGTGTTTGCATTACACTAGCAAGTCTACTGGCATTTTCTCAACTGCTTCCCCAGTACTACTTTCAATGGTATCTTTCAAAGAAACTCTCTAGGGTGCCATAGTAACAATGACTATTGGAGAGAAGTGCTCAACAATTGTGGTACTTGTGGGATAGAAAGGCACTAATGGCAAGAAAACATTAGCTTTTACAAATATACCTTCAAAGCATGATCAAGCAACAAACCGGGAAACTAGTGAGAGGGACTGCGCAGTTTCCATGAAGAACTGAGGGGGACTGGATGTGGGAACTATGCAATGCTTAGTCCTGGCAGTCAAGGATGTAACATGAGGCTTGAGACTGTGCAGTGCGCAGTCCAGGCTGGGCAGAGACTGGGAGAGACTATGCATTACATAGTCTTAGTGGCCAAGGTGGAAGGTTGAGCCCTCAGACTGCATAATTCGTAGTTGAGCTAGGTTGTAGGGTGTACTATCTAGTATCATAGGCCAAGCTTTCTGCATGATCCTTAGGATTTCGTGGTACACAGCTCGGCAAGGTTAAAATGAGATAACGAAAGTGCAGATGTGCCTAGTGGAAGTGTGGAGAACAAGCAGATATAAGTGATAATGTGAGTTTTCAATTAGATCTCGTTGAGTATAGATGAATCAATGTGAATCAAGTGTAGGAACTTGACAAACGAAAGGAAAAATAAATATGTGAGGAGAGTTTCCGAAACGATGATCATTGGTGGAAAAGCAAAAATACCAACGCGACATGTGTGAAACGAAAAAAAATTCAAACAAAAACCTCTACAAGCTAAAATAAGTTGAAACAGAAACAACCATGAATAGAAATAAGCAAAACAACACTCACACAAGTTAAACGATAAAAAGTGACAAAAAAAAGTGGCAAAAGACGATAAAAGCAAAACTCACCCAGAAAAGTGATGAAAATTGCACCGAAAGTTCCTTGATTTCTTTGGGAATGCTAGAGCTCCAATATTGAATATACAAATAAGCTGTAGAGCCATCGATTAAATATATGTGAGAAAATTAGGGTTTATGATCCGCATGCGTAAAATCAAGGAAAGAATGATTCTTGGTGAAAAATTCTAAAAATAGCAATATGCCAACTTCGAGAACCTAATAATAGATCCCTATTTTCTAGGGATGATTTTTCACATTTTATCATTTTCAGGAAACTTTCCATGCACACTGCTTGGAAAGATTGTGCAATTCCCAAGAACTGGCCCACTTTTGGGCTCAGTGCACTGCAGAGTTTCTGAGCTAAGTGAGGGATTACGCAGTTTATGGGCTCAGTACTACATTTCCTTCCATGTCTGCATAGTTTCTAAGCTCAAGGATTATTTCCAGTCTGTATTGCGCAAATCCAATCATCAAGGTTGACTGCTCTCAAGGAGTGCGCAATTTTTTGGAGGCAAACCCAGAACTGTTGTGTGACCAAGTGAGGAGGTTAGCTTGTGACTTAGAAAGATCAAATAAGTGTAAAAGTAAGCAAACACAACACAAATGAAAAATATAAGTCTTAGTAAAATCACGAGTACTTGACAATAATACAAGATAATATCCCGGAGTACAGGAAATAAGGCTCCAAAATCAAAGCATAGGAAGGAGGGTGGTTGTAGCCTCTTGATCCAAAATGGATCCAAAAACCCTCTAAGTCTTCAAAATCTTCTAAAAGATCAAAACTATCACATGAGGAAGAACTCTTAGAAAAGGCAGAAAACACTATCGACAATGAAAAACAGTAAGAAGTAGTGGAAAAACAAGTTATCGGCAGCGATGCATAGGAGTCATTGGATTTGGCAGATGAACAGCCCATATCTGATTGGAAAATCACAATCGGTGATGGCAAGTGGAGGCTATCAGTGGAGACCACATGGAATACGTGATAGCGATCAGTAGGGTCAACGAGGACCATCGATCAAGCGTGCAGATCGACGACCCAGGTTAACTCACGATATTGCAATCGGCGATTACAGAGGAGTGCTAACAAAGGGCCTAGGGGTCTATGTGATATGCGATTATGATCAGTCACATCACAAAATTGCATCAGAGAATTACAATGGAGTGGGGCCGATATACATATGGCTTCTGATAGCCGGACATGATGGAGATATAGGCGATGTTTGATATATTTTGAGATCCAGAAAACGATAGTTTTGTATGTATTTTCACATTTTCATTAAATAAACAAAAAGCGAAGGGAAGCACCGATGCGATGAAACCAAATCCGAAAGGGTTTGTAAATGCCAATATATAATATTTCAATTCTGTCTAAAGCCATTTTACGGTATTTTTCAATGTTTTAATGTATTTTTAAAATACAAAGGGAAACCCCAAAACATGATAGTTGCAACATGCGATAGCAATTAAAAGGCGGACCCGATAGAAGTATGGGGCATAGTTATGAATATTTGAAGTCCGATAAATAGAGATTTGGCAGATTTTTCCTATGTTTTAGTGTAATTCTCTGTGTAAACAGAGAATGTTATTCTTGGGGATTCGGAAGGCTCAATGGACCCTTCCGTTGCAGAACAGGTGGCCACCTTCCTTCAAGACATTATGCCATAAGTGCTAAGACTCATAAGGGAATTCGAGCAGATAGAGGCTGGGAGCTAGGGAAGATGAAAATAATTGTAAATTCATGCGAGCAATTTTTACTAATGGTTGTAAAGGAAAATAACCCTGATAAAACCAATGTATTTGAGGGCTATGATGCGAAACAGAATGCTGATTTAGAAAAAATTGTTTTAGAATATGATATCCTATTTCAAGAATCTAAAGGTCTGCCACCCAAAAGGGAAATTGTACATGATATTCATTTGCAGCAATATGCTCCATTGCCTAACATCAGAATGTACAGGTTATCCACTTTAGAGAATGAAGAGATTAAGAAGCAGGTACAGAAGCTACTCGAGAAAGGGTTCATAAGACCAAGCACATCTACATGAGGATCTCCAATCGTGTCGGTGAGAAAGAAATATGGTTCGTGGAGGACGTGTATTGATTACAGAGCACTGAATAAAATAACAATCAAGAATCGTTATCCCCTTCCTCGCATTGATGATCTATTAGATCAGTTGAAAGGAGCAGTTTACTTTTCCAAGCTAGACTTGTGTAGTGGCTATCATTAGGTCAGAGTAGTAGAGCAAGATGCATGGAAGACTGCTTTCAAAACAAAGCAGAGCCTATATGAATGGCTAGTTATGCCTTTTGACTTAACTAATGCTCCTGCCACTTTCATGAGAGTTATGAATGATGTATTCAGGCCTTTTATTGATGATTTTGTAATTGTATATTTAGATGACATTCTTGTTTTCAATAAAACATTGGAAGAACATTTGAAGCATGTAAAGAAAACTCTAGATGTTTTGAAAAGAGAAAATCTCAATGTTGAGTTATCAAAATGTGAATTTGGAAAAAAATCTTTAAATTATTTGGGTCATATTGTAGGGGGTGGTGAATTGAAGATAGATCCCTCTAAGGTTGAAGTCATTGTAAACTGGCCCAAACCCAAATCTACTATAGAAGTTAGGAGCTTCCTAGGAGCAACGCAATATTGGAGAAAGTTTATTTCTAACTTTTCCTTGATTGCAGCTCCCTTACATGCTTTAACCAGATTGAACAAGGTGTTTTAGTGGGGAGGCAAATAGCAGAAAGCATTCGACACCTTGAAAGAAAAATTAGTACAGCACCAGTACTAGCATTGCCAGATCTTCAACGACCATTTGAGATTGAAACAGATGCCAGTGACTATGCCATGGGAGTAGTGTTGATGCAACATGGTAAACCCATATGCTATCATTTTGAGACATTTAATTCTGCAGTAGTTAATTATCCCACATATGATAAAGAATTGTATGCATTAGTGTAGAGTGTGAAAAAGTGGAAAAATTACTTAATGGGCAAAGAAACAATCATCCATACAGACCATCAACCACTTCAATATTTTCACTCACAAACTAAATTGAAGCAATCAAGACACTATAGCAGGATGGGTTTTCTACAGCAGTTTCATCTAGTTATCAGATATAAGAAGGGCATACACAATAAAGTTGCAGATATGTTGTCCAGACCAATCATAAATGCATCTACTATACTTAAGCATAACTCAATAATGCATGAAAGCTACATTGAAAAATATGCTCAAGATATAGATTTTAACGATTTATACGCAACTTTATGTCATGGCAAACAAGTAGAAGAATTGGATTATTATGTTAAGGACCAACTCTTGTATCATTTGGGAAAGTTATTCATTCCACAAACTGAAAGAGTTAACATAATCCGAGAAGCACATAATTCTCTTATATCAGGTCATTTTGGTGTAAGTAAAATAGTTGCACATCTACAAAGGTTCTTCTATTAGCCAAGAATGCATGAAATAGTTTCTAGATATATTAAAGGGTGTACCATGTGTGCTAAAAGCAAGCCCAACAATAGAAAATTAGGCTTGTACACTCCACTTCTAGTTCCTTCTCATCCTTGGGAAGGTGTTTCCATAGACTTTGTTGGGGGATTGCCAAAATCTAGAAAAGGTCATGACTATTTATATGTTATTGTGGACAGGTTTAGCAAAATGTGTATTTCAATACCTTGTAACAAGCAGATTACTGTTGAACAAATAGTGAAGTTGTTCTTTCAGCATGTTTGGGTTCATTTTGGGTTACCCACTTCCATTGTATCTGATCAAGATTCCCGATTTTTTGGGAAGTTTTGGTCAAGTCTGTGGGAATTGATGGACACCAGACTGAAGAAGAGCATAGTCTTTCATCCACAAATAGATGGACAAACAAAGGTTGTCAGCGGGATAGTGATCCAGTTGCTTAGGGGTTATTGCAACAAGCATCCCAAGCTTTTGGATGAACATTTATGTTATGTGCAACATGCTTACAACCGTGCCAAGCACTCTTCTACACAGAGATCTCCTTTTGAGACTTATTTTGGTTTTACACCAAGGTCTCCCTTGGATTTTGTCTTTGAAAAAGACAAAGCAGTTGACGGACACAATGATGTGGACAAAGCAACCATGTTCATTAAACAGATCCAAGAAATTCACTAGGCAGTGCAGGAATAGCTAGAAAAGAGCCAGGCCAAGTATAAGGCAAGGCATGATAAGTAAATAATATAACATAGCTTCCAAGTTGGTGATCAAGTGTGGCTATACATCAACAAAGACATAATGCAAGGTGAAGGAAAGAAGCTGAAGCCAATAAGGTATGGGCCTTTCAAGATACTTGAGAAAATTGGTGAGAATGCTTTTCACCTTCGTTTGCCAGCTTACATGCATATCTATTTAGTAGTTAATGTAGAGAACTTGAGACTGTTTGAACCTTCATTAATTGAAGATCCCGAAGAGCAAAGTAAGTTGCCTTCTATTGATGATCTGTTGCCTGAATATCTCAATGAGTTGCAGGAAGATACAATTATGGACAAGAAGGTGAGAACTATGTGCAGAGGGGATATTGAGTACCTTAGATATGGACTCAAAGGTTTGAAACCAAGCAGTGCATGATGGATGGAAATTGGGCAAGTGAGGAAGTTGTATCCTCACTTGATCGATGCTTGAAAACAAACTTTTGGTGGTCCAAAAGCTTTTTCAGTGGGAAGGCGTGATCCAAAATGGATCCAAAAACTCTCTAAGTCTTCAAAATCTTCTAAAAGATCAAAACTATCGCATGAGGAAGAACTCTTAGAAAAGGCAGAAAACACTATCAGTAGAGAAAAATAGTGAGAAATAGTGGAAAAACAAGTTATTGGTAGCGATGCATAGGAGCTGTCAGATTTGGCCGATCAAAAGTCAAGATTCGATCAGCAAATCTCAATCAGCGGTGGCAAGCAGAGGCTATTGATGAAGACCACATGGAATATGCGACAACGATCAGCGGGGTCAATGAGGATCGTCAATTAAGCGCACAAATCGATGGCCCAGGTTAACTCACGATATTGCAATCGGTGATTACAAAGGAGTGCTTACAAACAGCCTAGGGGTCTATGTGATATGCGATTGCGATTAGTCGCATCGCAACATTGCGTCTAAGCATTACAATGGAGTAGGGCTGATATACATATGGCTTGCGATAGCCGAACCTGATGGAGATATAGGCGATGTTTGATATATTTTGAGATTTGGAAAACGATAGTTTTCTATGTATTTTTGTGTTTTCCTTAAATAAATGAAAAGTGAAGGGAAGCACTGATGTGATGAAACCTGACCCAAAAGGGTTTGTAAATGCCAATATATAATATTTCAAGTTCATCTAAAGCCATTTTACAGGATTTTTCAATGTTTTAATGTATTTTTAAAATACAAAGGGAAACCGTGGAATAGGACAGTTGTGACTTCTGATAGCGATTAAAAGGCGGACTCGATAGAAGTATGGGGCGGAGTTATGAATATTTGAAGTTTGATAAACAGAGATTTGGAGGATTTTTCCTGTGTTTTAGCATATTTCTCTATGTAAATAGAGAACACTACTCTTGGGGATTCTAAAGGCCCAATGGACCCTTCCATTGCGGAACAGGTGGCTACCTTCCTTGAAGATGTTATACCATGAGTGCTAACACTCAAAAGGGAATTTGAGCAGACAGAGGACGGGAGCCGAAGAGCCCGATAAGAGGAAATGAACAGATAGTGTTGATTGGCTTTAAAGCCACAGATTAACAGAGATAGAGGGAAGCAATATTGAGACAGAGAGAAAAAAGAGACAAAGAGTGAAAGAAAGAGTCTGTGTACTCAAAGAGGCTTTAGGGATTCAAGAAAAACTCCTATTGTTTGCATTTGTTGTGTGAGACTCAATTTGAGCTTACACTTTGTAAAAAAACTCTACTCTTGAAGACATAATAGAGAGGCCACCACTGAAAGCTGGACCAGGAGATGTAGCCCAAGAGTTTTGCGTGAAATCCATATTAAATTTGTTGTGTTTATGTGTGTTTGTCTATTATGCTTCTTTACTGCTCATTGTCTGCATTATTTGCAATCTTATCAATCCGTTGCACTAAGTAATGTAGGAAATTCCATGCACATGAGTCTGTAATACCTTAGTATTAATCTAAGATCTCATTTTCAGATCACCTCTACAATACAGGCGACACACTGGTAGAAATCTAACTCTCCGCATGGATCTTGTCTCATGCAGAACGTGTCTAACTTCTCGAGAAGTATTTCTCATTTCATTAATTGTCACAACTTCTTCACTTAGCTTGAGTTAAAGATATAGTCACTACCATTCTCTTCAGATATTTATGATTTAGGACATCCACAATATTGTGTGCCTCTTATCGACATTTCAACCCAATGGGGATCCATCTTTAGGACATAAATTTTGAGTGCTATATTTATGGAGGAGCTTGCCAATCAGAACACAAATAAATACCTAATGCATAAAAACAAAAAGCCAACTAATTTTAAAAACTAAACCTAAGCCTACGTGAGAATAATAAATAGATAAAAATATTTATTTTATTATATTAAATGTAGTTGTTTTAATATTAAGTGATATTTAATAATCATTTCTTTTAATTTTATAGTGAAGTATCCAATTTTTTTATTTTATTTCCTAAAAGTCTTTAATTTAAGTGAAAGTTACACCCTCAAACTAATTTATTTTATAAAAGTTGTTATTTAATTTATTTTATAATCTTTTTATTTAATATATAATAAATTTATGTCTTTTTAATAAGACATACTAAATTAATAATTTACTATTATTATTAGTAAACTAATATTGATAAAATATTATTAAAAGTGGGAAATTAATTAATTTATAAGTAAAATTAATAATAATAATAATAAATGACTGACACTAATTTAATAATTTATATTATATTTATTTTACGATGAAATACATAGTTATTTATCTATTTAGAATTTTTATGTTAAATTAATATTAATATCTACTAGTAATAATAAGAAAGCCTAATTTTTTTTTTAAATATAATTAATAAAATCTTATTTATTACAAATAAAATAATAATCATTATTAACTAATAAATAATAATATCAATAATAATAATTATTTATTTAATAATGATTAAATATTTGATTCTTAATGAATAAATAAATAAATATTATGAATAAATATTATTAATTATTAATAATAAATTATTTATTTATTAATAATTAATACTCAATTCTTGATGGGTGTTCATTAATTTTTTTTAATAAATTTCTTATAAGATGTAATTTTTAATTATTAATTAAATCAACTTATCAATGTTTATAAGTTTTTATTTATTTATTTATTAATGTTTCATAAATATTTAAAGAATAAGGCTAGGAAAGAGGGTTCATACCTAGAGTACTATACCTTAGAAGACCTGGAAGTGTTGATATGCCTAATCACGGGAAGCCAATTTCCACTGATCTCATTCCCACCATTGTTGTTGAGGTTATTCGGACATTTCCTAATCTCAAGTGCCTCTCTAATTTTCCTTTTTTGATAATGATCTTCCTTGGTGATAATTTTGGCATTCTCGAGACAAACATGGTGCTTGGTTTTTTAGGAGTGCTATGCAAGCACTGAAGTGTGTGATCTCCCATTCTTGATATCTGCTCCATGTTCTCTAAGCTTTTTTTTAAGGAACGCCCTGTCTCTCCAATATAACTTCTGCCGCAAGAACAATCAATCTTATAAAATCCCTTTTGTTGTTGTTGATCGATGTTATCCTTAAGAGATCTCATCCTTTGCTTAATTGTTCCACAAGTTGTAAACTGAGTGAATATGTCCTTCTTTCTTAGAACCTTGGCGATTTTATCCATAACCCCTTGAATGAATGGAAGGTAAACTATCCCGCAATTTTCTTCAGGGCCCTTAGGGAGGACCTTTCCTTCAACCCTTTTTATAGCCTTCTTAATATCTTTTTCCTTGTATCCTATATCTTTAAATACAGAGGTTAAGTGCTTAATCTCCTCATCAAGGTGATCGACGTTGGAGATTCTAAGGGCTCTAACAACAAGAGTGTTAAGGACCCCAAATTTTTGGGATGGATGATGGTACGAATCAACATGAAGGTAGCTCTTAGTGTGGGTTTTCTTCCTAAAGACTTGGTGTCCCAAAGTACCATCCTCCTTTCTAATCACGAGGAGATGTAAAAAAGGAATTTTACCTTTTTCTTCAAGCTCCATAGTAAACTTAATTTATGAAGAGATAGAGTTAAGGTGATTAAAAAACTTCTCAAGCTCTATCCTACCATGGGTCCATTTTAAGTTAGTGTCATCAACAAATCTTTTCCACCATGTTGGTTTCAAGGGGTAAAAGTCAAGATACTTTTTCTCAAAATACTCCATGTATAAATTGGCGACTATTGGTGAGAATGGGGAGCCCATTGCGACTCGAGATATCTTCTCATAATAACTACCTTGGAAACTGAAGAAAGTGGAACACAAACATATTTCCACAAGCTCTGTTGTTTCTGGATTAGTAACTTCTTTTATAACATGAACAACCTCATCCAAGGGGATCTTGGTAAAATAGGGATACTATGTCAAAACTAACCAAAATGTCATCCTTATCCACCCTCTCATTTTTTACCAGTTTTACAAAATCATTAAAGTATTTTATAAAAGAGTATGTATTCCCTACTAGAGGTTTTGTAGTCTTCACAACATATTTAGCTAATTCATAGGTGGGGGATCCAATGGTATTAACTATTGGTCTCAGAGGGATCCCTTCTTTGTGAATTTTTGGTAACCCATAAATCCTAGGGATAACCTCACAGGAAGGCAACAACTTATTTTTTATTTTATCATCAATGTTGGACTCCGAGATTGCCTTCTTGACTTCTTTAATAACCTTGGGAATGGGATTGGTGTTAATTCTCCTATAACTACCACAACTGAGATGATCATTCATTTTTCGTATGTAATCATCTTTATCTAAAACAACAGTTGCTCCTCCTTTATCTGCCTTAAGCACCATGATCTTGTCATTATTACGAAGGGACTTGAGAGCAACCTGCTCATCCTTGCTTAAATTACTTTTTGGTGGTTTTTCTTTTCTCATTATAAGGGAACATTCCTATCTTAAAACATCTTTGTCATCTGAGGAGAGGCCATGAGTCCCATTCTCAATATTACAAATAATGCTCTCAAATGGAATGCAATTGGGAGTAACGACAAACCCCAAACCCTTGCTGAGAACTTTAAGAGTATCGGGACTGAGCTCTAGGGAGGAAAGATTAACCACCTTCTTCTTGTGATCAAATCTTGAAACTGGATTGTCAGCAATAGCGTTGTTTGAAAGCTCCTTGCAGGTAAGGACTGAACTAATCTTTCCGTAACATTTTTAATTCTTATGCTTAAAATGCTCATTAATTCTAAGGTTCTTATGCTCTTCAATCCTAAGGTTTCTGGGCCTCCCTCCCAAGTTGGAATCAATGGGGCCGTTATCATTATTTTCAATAATCTGGTTAAATAATTTAATGGAGCTACTATCCTCACCTTTCAAATGACAATGATATCCACCTTCATCACTACAATCACCTTTCTCTAACCTCCAAACATCGTTCATGATAAATCGACTTACGCTTTTGCTCGAGCCGCTAACCTCATTTGTGCCAGTGTGTCTGCTGTTGCGTTCATTGTTTTCTGAGTTGAACTCAAAGCAGTAGTTTCCCTCTTCAAGAGAGGTGCCACCCTTTCCATATTTCTTAACTCAATAACACAGTCTTTAGGACAACCTCCATCACTTCCTAAATCTCTTATTACACCGATGATTTTATCTTCACAATCAGAATTTGCAGAAAAAACCTTGCTACCTTCAGCGTCTAAGCTCTCCTTAATCCCCTAAACATCCATGGAAACATCAGATGCATTAATTGAATCGTTGGTGGAGTTGTTTAAGATAGCACTGCCTTCCTTGATTACACTATTTTTGCTACCATTAAAACCAATATGACAACTGTAGAAATCCTTGTGAATAATCCCACACTCACTGCTCTACTCTGTGATGTTTATCCTAGCTAACTAATCCATGGAGATAAAGTTGAAATTGCCTAGTTTACTAGAGTGCTAAACTAGAAACCATGTTTGGAGAATTGCTCCCCAAACTGGAAATCTTTCTGGACTACCTTTCAAGAGCGATTTTGCCTTCTTTTTGAGCTTTGAGGGTAGCCTTCGCATCAATAGTTCTCCATAAATCATAATTAATAATGTTGGCTAACTTCAGGTGACTGGTAAGTTCTAGACGACCCAACTTGTCCAAGGTAGCCCCAATTTTCTTGATTTCACTTCGAATGATTGCCAAACTCAATTTCAAAAATGAATTATTATTATATCTATTAAGAAGCCCATGTTTTACACTAGCAAATGGAGGAATAATCTTATTATAACGACAATTTTTCAAAAAATTCAGGTCAACCATTTTTCTTTCAATCTTAATCCTTGAATTTTCGAGAGAACATATCTCATTCCATATATCCCTTATGTATAGGGACATTGTGTTAGATTTTAAGCTCCTGTGGCTATTTTTAGATATTTGTGATTCTGATCATCCACAGTATTGTGTGCCTCTTGTCGACGTTTCAAATCCCAATGGGGATCCATCTTTAGGACAAAAATTTTGAGTGATAGATTGAAGGTGGAGCTTGCTAACCAAAACATAAATAAATTCCTAATGCATAAAAACAAAAAGCCGACTAATTTTAAAAACTAAACCTAAGCCTACATGAGAATAATGAATAGATAAAAATATTTAATTTATTATATTAAATGTAGTTATTTTAATATTAAGTCATATTTAATGAAATTTTTTTTTGAGGGCGACTAGGGTTTGAAAGAGAATTGTTCAATTGCAGCCTGATTACCAACTCTGGAGGAGGATAGAGCCAGAGCGGCAGAGCTTCGTAGAAAAGGGCAGATTCTGACCCTACAGATGGAAAATGCGGGGTCCATTGGGACCCCATCATACAAACAGGTAATGATGCACAAGGAGAAAACTGCACTGGACGGAGTGCAAATATTAGGTTCTGAGAAGTCAGGCAAGGAAGATGTGAACAACAAAGGAAAGCGAAACAATGAGGGAAAAAATACCAAGAAATAGAAAGAAATCATTGGAAGCAATAGTACAATGAACAGAGATAGTACAAACCCTTCCCAAGCACAAGTTTCACAAGGAAACGAGCCAAAGGATGAACAATCAAAAGAAGAGGAGGATCTAAACCAAGCCAAGGTAGGACAGGAAGGAACAACGTCAGCAGCCAAGAAGAAAGAAACCCAGGGACTGTGCAAGCCCAAAGCCACTGATACCCTACGGGTAATAATTTCTGACCTGGAACTTCAGGTATACCGTGACTACATGGTAGAACATGCAGTGATCTGCAGGTTCATGGGTTTTTGGCCAATAGAACGAGCACTGTGCATGTGGATAAAGCAACAATGGAAACCCAAAGGGGATGTAAGACTACACTTAGGAACCAAAGGATTCTTCATAGTGGGTTTTTCCAATATGGAAGACAAGGATCGAATATTTGATGGAGGACCGTATTTCTTTACCTCAGCAGGTCCTTACATGCGACCATGGAAACCCAACTTCACGCCAGAACAGGAAACCTTCAAACAAGTACTGGTCTGGATTCGCCTATTCTCTCTACTGATTGACTATTAGGGACATGCAGCACTAGAACAGATAGGCAACAAGTTAGGAACCTTCATCAAAGCCTCAAAAGCGACATTACAGAAAAGATATACCTCCTGCACTAGAATCTATGTAAAAATGGATGTTTTGGGAGCACTTCATGAGGGCCTATGGCTAGAATACAGAGATGAAGTGTATTTTCAAGCTATAGACTATGAGCAGATCCCATTCTGCTATAGAAAATGTCATCAGCATGGAAATTTGATCAGAGAATGCCCAATGAACAAAATGGCAGAGAAAACCAAGGAGAACAAAGGAGATAAGAATAAGGAAGCCTTTGTACGACTGAATGCAAGACAGAGAGCAAACAAAAAACGACAAACTAAAGCAAGCACTTCCCTTAGAAACACAAGCAATGCTTTTGAGGTGTTAGAATCAGACACGGAGTCAGAGGACAACAATCCAGAGAGTGAATCATTGAAAGAAAGCCAACCCACAGCCACACCAGGAATGAAAGAACCTATTTCTAAGCCATCGATCAACATCCCTCAAGCTCAGGGACCAACGGAAGGATTAGAAGAAGATTCAGAGATGATAACCAGCGAAATAGGGCTCGAGGATATGGAACTAAGCGACATGCTTGAGCAAGAAGGTATGGATCTACCAAACATGGTAGAAGACTGGAAAAAGAAAGGAATGGAACACATATTGGAAGAGGAGGTAAACAAAATCAACAACTTATTCATAGCAAGACAACAAGCAGAGCTGGAGTTGCAGAGAAAGAGCTTGGGAACAACAAAAGGGCTAGGGGTAAGAGTGCAGGGACTGCATCAAACCTCCACCAACTCAAAGCACCGAAAAAAAAGAGGAAGAAGGACTAACAATGAGGCATTACAAGAACTGGGACAGATGCTCCTAAATTTAGGTAAGATGAAAGCCCTTGAGGCGTTCACACTAACCTCCTAAACTATGTTAATTATGAAAGTACTTTCATGGAATGCTAGAGGGCTAAATAGCCTAAAAAAATAGCGTTTATTAAAGAAGAAAGTCAAAAGGAACAACCAGATATAGTGTTTTTGCAAGAAACTAAATGTTCTAGCAAAACAATGGTCAATATCAGTAAAAAACTGGGTAAATGAATGGACTACCTAGAAACAGCAAGTAGTGGATGGGAAGGGGGCATGGCCATTCTGTGGAATCCACAAGTTATCCAACTCATTTCCTCTAAAGCTTCCAGATCTCAAATATCAATAGAAGTTTAAATAGTAGGGAATCCAGAAACATATCTATGCACCAATGTCTATGGCCGTCAGAAACTAGAGGCCAAATTGCTATTTCTTAGCACTCTATCCAATTTGCAGCTAAGATATCCTCAAGAAAAAGCTACCTTCGAAGGTGATTTTAATATGATCACTTTGCTCACGAAAAAGAGAGGAGGTATCAGAATGCTCAATAGGGATACTGAAGCTTTCAAAGACTTCATTAAATCGGCCAAGCTGGTAGACATCTTCCCCAAAAGTGGCGCTTTCACTTGGAACAACAAAAGGTGGGGTGATAGGCAAATCGCCTCTCGACTGGACAAATTATTAGTGACAGCAACCATCCTCCTGGAAGGGATCACTGTCGAGTCAGACATACTACCTAGTGGAGGTTCGAATCACTAGCCCATAATAATGATTGCGGCTATCCAAGGCACACCTAGGAATAAGACATTCATATTTGAAAAGTTTTGGCTTAGTCATCCCAAGTTCATTCCAAGAATTGAACAATGGTGGAATGAACCGTTAGGCATAAGAGGAACTAAAATGTTCATTCTACAAGCTAAACTTAAACACATTAAAGCCAGACTAAAATCCTGGAATCAAGAAGTCTTTGGTAACATATTTAAAGAAAAAAAGAAACTAGAGGAGCAAATGGAACAAACTCACAAAGATTGGATCCAAGGAAATATTAACCAAGAAACTATGAACAAAGAACAAAAACTCATCCAGGACTGGCAGATCAGATGCCAATAGGAGGAAACTCTATGGAAGCAAAAATCCAGAATTCAATGGCTTAAGGAAGGTGAACAGAACACTAAATTTTTTCATAGATCTGCCATTGATCACAGAGGTGCTAATAAAATATTAAGCATTAAAGATGATCAGGGAACCTTGGTACAAACTCATCAGGACATCTCGAGCCCTCTCATAAATCATTTCAGCCAGATTTCTCGGGAACCTGAGATTGATAGAGAGGAAGCAATTAAGGAACTTTTAACTTCTATTCCCAAGCTCATCACTGAGGATCAAAACAAGGCTTTAAATCAAGACATCACCTTGGAAGAAGTGGAAGAGGTTGTGAAAGATATGCCAAATGGTAAGGCACCTAGGCTGGATAGCTTCACCATCGACTTTTACAAAACGTGTTGGGAAATCATCAAGATAGAGGTATGGGAAGTGGTGGAGGATTCCTGGCATTCTTCTTCCATCCTCAAATCCCTCAATTCTACATTCCTTGCCCTTATTCCAAAGGAGGAGGAAGCTAATACTCCATCAAAGTTTCGGCCAATTGCACTATGCAATGTTTTGTACAAGATTATTTCTAAAGTCATAGCCAATAGACTAAAACCAATTCTTCCAGGAATCATTTCGAAAGAACAATCAGGCTATGTAGAAGGGAGACAGATTATGGACAACATCTTGCTAGCTCAAGAGATGATTCACACTCTCCAAACTCAGAAAAAAGCAGGCATGCTAATGCAATTGGACCTATCAAAGGCTTATGATAAGGTAAACTGGAACTATTTGGAAGCTATTTTAGAAGCCTTCGGCTTTGCGAAACAATGGATAATCTAGATCCTAGCCCTGGTTAAGTCTACCAGATTTTCAATCCTGGTAAACGGAGCTCCCACAGCCCAGTTTACACCCTCCTGAGTTTTGCGTCAAGGGGACCCCCTATCCCCCTTTCTGTTTGTTATTCTAATGGAAGGTCTAAGCCGACTAATCAGTAGAGAAAAAGAGGATGGAATCATTCAGGGACTCCAACCCTTGCCCTCAAGCCCTACAACAACACATCAGTAGTTTGTCAATGACACAATGCTACACGCCACGCCCAATGTCAAAGAAGCTCTTGGCTTCAGAAATATTCTCAATCACTTCAGTATGGCCTCAGGTATGGAGCTTAATCTAGCTAAATCTTCCATTTTCTTTTTCAATACGCATTTAGCAGTCCAGAAGAATCTTTCTACCATCCTAGGCTTCAAAAGATGTAACCTCCCTTCAAGATACCTTGACATTCCGCTGACTGACAGACCCTGGCAAAAATTACATTGGGAAAAAATTATTGCCAACCTAGAGAAAAGATGTCATCATTGGATGCACAGAACCCTTAACTTTGTAGGCCACCTTGTCCTCACCAAATCCGTCCTCCATGATATTCTGCATTACATGCTTTCCATTCTCCTGGCACCTAAAGGTGTTGTTCGGAAAATTCGTTTCATCCAAAGAGCGTTTCTTTGGTCGGGTAATTAAGGGAAGTAGAAGTGGTCTCTAATGGCATGGGATAAGATCTACAAACCCAAACACCTGGGTGAACTAAATCTATAGAACCCCTTCATCATCAACCGAGCATGTGTAGCCAAGTTATGGTGGAGGTGGCTAAAGGAATCCAATTTACCCTGGGCCAAACATTAGAAAGCAAAGTATGCTCACAACTATAGCCTATAGAATTTGATCAGGATGCAAGAAACCCCTGATGGCTCTCCAATTTGGAAACTGGCTAGAACTGATCAGCACATATTTCAGGAACAAAGTTTTTGGGAAGTTTGAGATGGAAAGACTACCCTATTCTGGGAAGATGCTTGGCAACAGTTTCCTAAGCTGGAAAGCCCTAAATTCTTAACCATTCAAAGAAGAAGCCAAGAACTAGGAAGGACAACAATAGACCATCACTGGAAACCTAATGAAAATGACTAAGCATGGAGAATATGGTTACTCAGTCACACGGAACCATTGGAAGGGGAAAATAACAGTATAAGAGCACTGAAGACTGAGCTAGCCAAAAGAAGGATAAAGAATGCACGGGATGTTGATCAACTACGTTGGGGTAAGCTCGAGGGGGGAAACTTCTCACTCAAAGAAGCAAGAGTCTATATAGAAGGAAATGAACATGGGGAAAAATCGAATTGGTACAATAAAGTTTGGGATGCTCAACTTTGGTCGAAGATTAAAACTTTCCTCTTGCTCTTGATGCATTGAAGAATACTTACCTGGGAGAACCTTCGGAAGAAAGGGTTAATAGGCCCCTCACATTGCCCCCTGTGTGGAATTGAGGAGGAAACCATGAATCACCTCCTCAATACATGTGAATGGATGAATAGCCTCTAGAATTGGATAGAAACCATATTTAAGAGGGCGGATAGGGTAAGAAACTCAATTAAGGAAACTATAGAGAATTGGAGAGGCAATTTCTCCAAAACCCAAATGATTAATACAATATGGAAACTTATCCCAGGGTTTATAGTATGGACGGTATGGAAAGAAAGAAACAGAAGAGTGTTCCAAAATGAAACCAAAAACATAGAATTTATTAAAGGCACAATTCTGCAAAACATAAAAGAAATAGTTCTCACCAGAGGGAAAGAAGAATAGAACAAGGATTTCTCAGTCTCAGACTTACAAATTCTGAAGGCATTTGGCATTGAGATAGGAACCATCACTGTTTCTTCAAATTAGTGACAACAACAAGGGACTGCCGTGAATGCCTAGACTCCTCCACTGACAGACTTTCATAAACTCAACTTTGACGGGCCCTCTTGGGGAAATCCGAGGCCAGCGGGTATTGGAGGTGTTCTTCGGATCACAAAGGGGAAATACAACATATTTTCAGTCAATCGTTGGGTGAAGGAACTCATAATGAAACAGAATTTGCAGCTTTAGAGCAAGGATTAAGAATTCTCAGGTGCCCGAAAACAGGAGCCGCCGTGGTGGAAGGGGACTCTCAATTGGCCATCATTGTAGCAAGGAGAACGTAGAAAGGAGCAAAACCAAGTAAGGTCACAAAGCATTGGAGGCTAGCCAAGGTTACAGAGCTCATAGCTAAGCACCTCTCATGCCTTGACGGAATCATACTACAAGCAGTGAGAAGAAAGGCTAATGCAGTGGCTGATCATCTAGCCAGCTACGGGATCGATAACCACTTCACCTACCTGGACACCTATTGGCATGAGGTCACATGCACTGAATTTCAGAGTAAGTGTACACTTCTCTCAAGACAAGACATAAGTTAACGGAAGAAGTGGTGCAGGGGTATGAAAGATTTCTCCTTAATAGTGAATGAAGATAGCTAATCAAAGGAATATCAGGCGACAGACCCAGGAAGGACATAAGGAGGAGTGGGAAATTATCGACAAAGACAAAGTGCATCGACCGAGGTGAACAACCAACAAAAAATATGATCAGCGCCGTCAGCAAATCACAAGGGAGGACACATGACATTCAACAAATAGGCTCAACCATGGCAGAGTTAAGACTAAGGATACGCATCATGAAAACGAATTGGGAAATCGTAATAGTAGTTATTATGGCAGGATCCGAACCTATCCGGCGACAAAGTGGGAAACCTCGGGCTAGAATTGGCCAGCCTCTACTATATCTGAAGCTTTCCACCAGAAGATCGGTACACAGCTCTCCTGTGACTTGCAACATAGCATTCGCTGTGCTACTAGGAGTTTCAGTGTTTCTGCGTTCTGCAATTGTACTATGGTGCGTGAAGGAAGTCGTAATGTTTCGGCTAACCGGGACTTGAAGAAGGCCCGGGAAGCCTCTGAAACCCAAACTACCCAAAAGGAAAAGCACAAAATCGAAGAGCTAGAAGCGGCAGTTACAGAGGAGGAAGAACATTTGGAAGAGCAAGATCTACAGAAGGAAGTGGAATGGCTTTATGATCCAAGCACTGCAACTACTAGAGCAACTCAATTTGTTCGAACCCAGGGTGAAATGTGGAAGATGAAAACCATGCTAGCCAAGGCACTTAGCATGCAAGGTGAAGACATCAAAAAAGCACATCAGGCAATCTCTCTCGTTTCGACAGAGCACATGGCTAGACTGGATGCCATGGAATTCAATCTCAGCACCCTGACTCAGGAAGTCAGAGTCCTCTCACATAAACTGAGTGTCCTCATCAGTCTCCTCAAGCACACCATGTGTGAGGGATCCACAGCTGCGGTGGAGGTCACGGAGAAAGCCACTGATACCAGTCAGGTGAAGTGGAACACTCCTCAGCAGAATCCTTAGCCTTAGAAAATGACTGCAACAGCCGGCCCGAGTGCTCCCAGTAAAGATTATGAAATCTTAAAGCTGTAATGGCTTTTCTATTTCAGATCTCACTTCTTGTTTTGGCATGTTTTGTTACTAGTTTCTAGGATACTGGTTTCTTGTAACTGATGAGGTCCTCTTGGTCTTCCTTTCCTTTTGGTACCACTATCGAGTCGGCCAGGGTGGTGAAATGCTTTGCTGTTTCAAGCCCCTCTTTAGGCAACCCTACATGGTTAGCCTCGAGGACAGGAGATAATGTTTTAGCGGCTCCTAGACATTTTGAGTGGGCAAGGAAGTCTTAGTTTTGTCTGTGTGTGTAGACCATTTTGTATCTTATGTATTTTATGAATTAATACAAAACTGCTGATTTACAAAAAAACAAATTATGTCATATTTAATAATCATTGCTTTTAATTTTATAATCAAATATCCACGTTTTTTATTTTATTTTTATAAAATATTATTTAATTTATTTTATAAACTTTTATTTCATATGTAATAAATTAATGTCTTTTTAATAAGAAACACTAAATTAATAAATTAATATTGATCAAATCCTATTAAAGTGAGTGAGAAATTAATTAATTTATAAGTAGTAATAATAATAATAATAATAATAATAATAAATGACTAACACTAATGTAATAATTTATATTATATTTATTTTATGATGAAATATATAGTTATTTATCTATTTAGAATTTTTATGTTAAATTAATATTAATATCTATTTGTACCGGATGCGGGTGACTTTTCCAGCAATCAATTAAGAAATACTTAGACTGACAGTTAAATAACAATGGCATGTGGGAGGAATGCATCGTAATAATAATTATTAGGATTATAACAATACTAAAGGGCAGGAGAATTAACTTTTTTGCATTCTTATCGAAGTTGGTTTTCGTATTCATTTCGAGCATGGCGGTTTTATACACTCTGGCTTAATGCCATGGTTCGCACAACGCAATTAATGTCTCAGGGTATTATGAAGCCAAGCCGCTTCAGTCTGACTGTATTGTCCTTTGGGTATGGATGTTTGATTGGTTTCTGGACCATCCTGAAGTTTTTCAGCGCTTTCCACTCCGTCTGTTCTGCTCTTGTTCAATTGCTTTTCGAGTACTCTGCCCCTGTAACCATCCGCGCAGAGAGGAATCCCGACGCAGAGGGAAGTCACTCAGGAAATAGAGGAAATCTTTCTTGACCCGTGCCTCAAATTGTCGCTCCTATAGATTTCGCTCCTCCTTTCTCCGCCTTGGTTCAGGATAGGCTTCTTTCCGAACAATTCTTATCAGACTCCAAGTTTACTTTGAGTCAATCAATAGGCCTTTATAGTGACAGTCAATTTTTAGTATTTGTCTTAGAAGAGGAGCCACAATCAGTCTAGTTCGACTCTTCTGTCTCCTCACCTTCCCAGGCTGACAGTGTTCTACTAGGGGACCTGGCGAGGAGAGTGTATCATGTGGAACAGATGCAAGAGGACACCCCTGCTTCGGAAGCGCCCAGCAGCCGTTCCAGGTTCCATACAGGAAGAAGCGATAGTTTCGGGCCATCACAACGCGAAATTGGAGTATGCACTTGGTTACTCATCCTGATGGTGAGCCAAGTTCTGGAACGAAGAAGGATTCGTGACTTGGGAGGCTTCTAACAGCCAGGGAAAAAAGGAGGACATGCAGCTTTGCCCAGTCATGCCTATTGATTTACAGCTCCTTCTTGTCAGGTGGTTCTTAGCTCATTTGTTTTGTAATTTTGTTATTATGATTTGGATACCAGTTTGAGTCTGAAGTTAGAGGTCGTTGTCTGGTCCATTATCATGCTTTCGGTGGCAACAACAGCAAATCCAGGTATCATTTTGTGTTTTACAAATGATCATGTCAGAGGCTATTTTGTGCTTTTAATCAATGAAGGGCCATAAAAGATAGTAGGTCTGTTAAATTTTGTCAGTATGTCAGGAACCAAAGCAAAACCTATGAAGTCTATATTGCAAATCTGGATGTGGGCTGAATGTAATATCCATGTTTTTTTGGCTGAGGACTGGCTTCGGCCTCCTCTGAGGTCCTGACCTCATTGATACATATTTTTTACCTTTTTTAATAGAATTAGCATTTACGGAGAAAAAAAAATATTAATATCTATTTGAATAATAATAAAGGCTATTTTTTTTGTTAAATAGAATTAATAAAATCTTATTTATTACATATAAGATAACATGATTATTAACTAATAAATAATGATATTAATAATAATAATTATTTATTTATTATAAATTAATACTTAATTACGGATGGATGTTCATTAATTTTTTTAACAAATTTCTTATAAGATGTAACTTTTAATTATTAATTAATCAACTTATTAATTTTTATAAGTTTTTATTTATTTATTTATTAATGTTTCATAAATTTAGAAAATAAGGTCAGAAAAGAGGGTTCATATGTGGAGTACTATACCTTAAAAGACTGGAAGTGTTGATATGCCTAATCACAGGGAAGCCAATTTCCATTGATCTCATTCCAACCATCCATATTAAGGTTATTCAAACATTTCCTAATCTCAAGTGCCTCTCTCTTTTCCGTTTTTTGATAATGATTTCCCTGACGATAATTTTGGCGTTCTCGAGACAAACAAGATGCTTGGTTTTTGAGGAGTGCTCTAGAAGCATTGAAGTGCATGATCTCGCATTCTTGATATCTTCTCCATGTTCTTTAAGTCCTTTTTTTAAGGAACACCCTGTCTCTGCAATATAAATTCTACCACCAGAACAATCAATCTTATAAACACCCTTGAGCTACTGTTGATTGATGTTATCCTTGATAGATCTCATCCTTTGCTTAATTGTTCCACAAGTCGTAAATTGAGTGAATGTGTCCTTCTTTCTTAGAACCTTTGTGATTTTATCTATAACCCCTTGAATGAATGGAAGGTAAACTATCCCGCAATTTTCTACAAGGCCTTTAGGGAGGACCTTTCCTTCAGCCCTTTTTATAGCCTTCTTTATAGGGAGGACCATTCTCTTCATTGACATCACACATATCAAGCCAAGTCAGACTGAGTTGTTTTGAATGGGGATAATGAGTATATAAATTCACAAGTAAAATAAAATGTTAGAATCTTAGTTTTCCTCCTAGTGTTGCTTCATTGCAAGGAGGCTTGGACAGTACCCTGGGGGAATCACTTCAGGAACAAAAACATTTCTCTACTACTGGTGAGCCTGAAGGTACCTTGACTGATCTGAATCTTGGGGTGATGCCCCCAAGACCTAAAAAAATGAAATGAATCTTTGGGGGGGGGGACACCCCCAAGATTTAAAAAGTTTAAATTTCAAACGAAAAGAGGAGGATAGGCAATAAAAGAACCAATTTTTTTTATTAAAACATACAACAATAGTAAAGGCTACATTGTTGTGACCATCTGTCCTTTTACAAAATGTGACTTGTTACTTATAGTCTTCTTTAGTTACAATACGATGGGTAATTTCCATGGGTGGGTAAATACCATGGATTAATGAATATCATGGGTAGATGTCACTTACAATACCAGGGTGGATGCATCTTACAATACCATGGGTATATTTCGTGGGTGGATAAATACCATGGCAGATAAATAACATGGGCGCAATGAATACCATGGATGGATGCCACTTATAATACCATGGGTAGATTCCACTTAAAGGATCATGGTTAGATTCCATGGGTGGATGAATACCATGGGTGGATAAATACTATGGATGAATGAATACCATGGGTAGATGCCACTTTCCATTCAGATCATTCCTTGATCCTTAAGAAGCAATGGTCCCCATTGCGTAAAGTTTGCTCTTGGTAAGCCTTGGTTAAATTTGAAGAGTTAGTGAAGACGAAGTTTTTGTGTTGTTAATCGATAACCATGATGAACGACGACCGAGGATAGAGATACCCTGTAATGATTGTGACCAACTGTGATATTGACAGTGTGCGACCTAGCAAAATGGACTTCCATGAGCTATGGGTTTGTGGATGACCCATAAACATGACAAACGAATATCCAATGATAGAGATACCCTATAATGATTGAG